>JBAMBK010002238.1:0-16210 GCA_037043435.1 Drosophila suboccidentalis | reverse complement strand
GGTGGTTTCGGGTTTCCCTTGTTATTATAACTGAATATTTTATAACATTTGCCATTTTGCGTGGCGCCTGGCAATTGGCAGCATTGTCAGCATTGTCAGCGTCACTCAAAAGGCATCAAAATGTAAGCAATGGGGACAGGGACGGGGACGGGGACGGGGACTGGAAAGGGTTAGAGGGGGAAATGGGGATGAGCATTGTAGTTGAAGGATTTAACGCAAGCGAGCATCAACAATGAATGTAATTCAATATGCAAATTGGAGACAACAATTTTCTACTTTTTCCTGCTGCTGCTGTTTTCCATTAAATTTGCAATGGACGGGAAAGGTAAAGGAGGGGAAAGTACGTATTTCTTGCCAGGATTGCTGATTATGGTAGTTGATATGCCATGTCACGAGCCGAGCGCTGTTCGATTCAATCGCCAATATTTAGCCGCTAACCAAAATGCATTTGAGTATCAACATATTTTGTCATTAGTTGGCAACTGGCAACGTGCAACGTGCAACGTGCAACATGCAACATGCTGCTAGAAGCCGCAACTTCAATTGCAATGGCTTGACATTGATAATAATGTTGTTGATGGGCCGTTTGTGGGCTGGAAGGGGAAGAGTGGGTGAATGAACAAGTGGCCGAGTGTCGTCCACTGTTCATGTGGTGCAGCCACAAACGAAATACAGGACACAGGACACAGGATACAGGACAGAGGATGACCATTGATACCGTATGTAGTACGTTGCACAGTAATTAATTAGACTCGCAGGCATTTTATATGAAGAGCGTAGGCTGTGCTGCACACTAATTGAACATGAGCACGACATCATCACCACCATCATCACCACCATCATCACCAACATCATCACCAGCATCATCATCATCATCAACATGCTGTAGAGCTAATCGTACTGCATTGTTCAAAAGGACTCGCTCCCTCTCTCTATACCCGAAAATTCATCAGCACGAATTGTGATGCAGTCTAAGTGCAGCTGACAGCACTTGAAAACTGCACAACGCACTTGAGAGCTGCATGTTGCGCCTTGGGCTTGGCAATCTTACTCCGGCATTCACTGTCATCCATCTAAATCAGTGCCGTTCCATTTAAAGTAGCCAATGGATTCCTCCTCCCAACACACACACACACAACTCTTGCTCAGATACACTATATGTATGTATGACATATGTGTGGCATGCGGTTTTGGGTTTAGCTTTGGCTCTGTCAGCCAGGCTGTCTGTCTGTCTGTGCCCCCTCTACTTCTCTTGCCTCTAGCTCTTGACTCTCGGATCGCATTCGTGTAGAAGATTTCAAATTAAATAAGCACAAATCAAATATTTTGCAATTTCTGTCACTGCATGCCATTGCTGGCTATGAATGTGGATACAGCATGTGAAAATGAAAATGGAATTGCGAATGGAAATGGCAATGGCAATGGCAATGGCAATGGAAACGGCATTGGGTTTGGCCAAGTCGAGTCGAGTTGAGTTGAGTTTTAGGTCTGGTTTATTGTGGGTTGATTCGGTTCCTTCAGACATTGATTTATGTGGTTTCAGCGGGCTCGGCTCGACTCTCGATGTTGTTTCTGTTGTTGTTGTCGAGAGTTTATTTGGTGTGTTGTCGGTTGCTTCGTTTATTGGCTGAAAAATTAAGTCGGCAGTGGCAACTGTTGAGTGTGCTCCGGAAGTGATGAGGCATCGAGATTATGGTTTCCTAGTTCCTCTCTTTCACTCTCTAAGAGGTGTTGCCACTGATTTCATGCTGTGTGTGCACACTCAACTTGAATGAAGAGCTGTTGTACAGTTAGCAAAATGGTGCTAATAGTCCATCATACGTACTAAGCGACCTAATCGACTGTAGTTTCTAATGAGAAGATGGGTAATTCATGCATGTTTTTGAATTAAAATCAGTTCTAGAAAATATTTAAGGACATGACTGGATCTACTATGAAACAACTTGGTTGATGGGAGCATAAAAACTAAGAACTTTCTTGAATCTAAAGCTAAACTAAATAAGTTATTAGTCTTAAGATATTTTCAAACCCATACATTATCGGTTGGTTTTCGGTCGACTTGGATTTTTGTGGCGCCTCTCATTTGAAGCAGTAGAAATGTGCGATGCTAATACATGTTTAGAGATGTGGCGCTTAGTTCAGTTTAAGTTCAAATGAACGGAAGTCATTCATTAATTATAGCAAAATTTTCTGTTCAGTTGTAAAATATTTATTTTGATATATCAGGGGTGCCACAGAAATCTCAAGCGAAATAGAATTCCGCTGAAAGCACTTCCGCACGGTGCCACAGAACTTCGAGTGATTTAATTTTTTTTTGAGCATTTTCACCAACCTTTTCGAACTAGGCTGCTAAGGGTTGACACCTTCTCAGATTAAATAACCCAAGGGTTTGTTTAGCAACTTTTTTTAGTTTATTATTGCAGAAATATAAGTTTTCAATTTTATTCTTATTTAATTTATATATATAATAATTGATTAAGTTTATCAAAGGAAAAGTTTAAAGTAATTGGAGCGAGAAAATAAAAGTTACTCGACAGCTCTGGCAACTGTCTGACATTAGTCTGGCAACTCTTCGTGACAAATGTTTTCACAAATTGCACAGTAAGTAAAATAATTTTGCGGTAAATCTTGTTTTACCTCAAAAGAGCTAATTTTTTGAATGCCTAATTTAAAGAAAATAGAAGTGTTTCCAAATATATATTTTTTAAATACCTTACTTCGAATTCTGACTAAAAAATGTGGCATCGCTGGCCGTGACTTCGAAAATCTAAATCAGACTAGGTGGCAGCATCGGACGCCAGCGGATTTAGCGCTAGTTTGTTCCGCACAAAATTATTCTGCGAACTGACCTGTGGCACAGCGGAATGAAATTCAAGTGAAAATCAAGCGAAAGCGATTTCTGTGGCACCCCTGTATGTCTCTTAATCAACGATTGAAAGATTAAATTTCTTTTATATTAGATTAATATATTTTTATATATTTTATACTTAGAAAAGTATTGCATAGTCGTGTGAATACTCTGAACTTAAAAGCTTCCTTACCGATGAAATTGGAACACGTTCTATTTTCATAGTTTTTTGTGTCGGTCAAATGTCTACTAGGTTGATGTTTATATATAGGTGATGTATTCGCTCTCTCTCGGGGCGAATCTGACAGAGAGAGTCTGACGTGAGAGAGACGACAGAGATAGATATATACAAAAAATTGTTTTGTTTGATTTTCTATACTCTTCACTTATTTTCGTTTTGGCATGTTTGTCTTCACTCTTAGAATTGTTTCAAGAATTTTTTTGCATCAAAATATTTTTTGTAAAAAATCGAGGAAAAAAGATGAAAAAGTGGACTTTTACAAAAATTCAAAATTTTCAATGGATACTTAATGGGTTAAGGAAATTTTTGTACCTTCGAACGGAATTTAAGCGACGTTTTCAAATATATTTTTTTTACTGTGAAGACTTGACTTACATAGCTGTTAGAGTAAAATAAAGGGTGTACGCAGAGATATGCGAGTGAGTGTATGTATTTTGCACACACGGAGCATTTTTCGGAGAATATAATACAACCGCCTACTCGACGATTGCTTTCGGAATGACGTTTGTGCCCCGAAAATGAGAGCACGTCAAACGAATACATCACCTGTATATAAATTCATCTTGGGTTGATGCATTTTTATATGAAATCACTTAAAATGTGACCAGATTCTGTCCGAGCAAAAACCGATGCGATTTGACAGCCGATGCGAGTAAAGCGAATGACAACTAAATGACAGTAAAACAATTGACAAGCGTGCAAAACATCCAAGGCGTTTCTTCCTTACTCAAAATAAAGAAACAAAGAAATTGCAGGCCCCTTCATTTACATACTGGGTACGCCCTTGTTTGGCGCAAAGATCGTCAACTTGTCGGAAAGTAAGCAAACATAATTCTATCTCTAAACACACATATTTTGTTTTCCACTGTTTACGTTATTGATATCGTTGCGAATCGTATTATTATTGCTCCACAGAATTTCAGTGGCATTGTGTGAACGACTCGTCGATTGAAGACACTTCGGAGTCAATTTTATTGTTGTGTTCGATTTCAGCTCATCAAGTTACCGCTAATATTGCGGCCAAGGAATCTTGGCATTGGATTGTGGACCATTTCAAATGGCTGGTGAGTGAGTGTGGTAATGGGAAATGGGGGTCTGCTGACTAGCTAATTAGCCAGCGAACGAGCAAAATTATGACAAATTAAAATACAGCAGGGTGGGGACGAGTTAAGGGTACGTGTATAACAATGGCAGGTGGCCATGCGATGGCCAACACATGCGCACACGTCCGTAATTACCCATGACCAGTGCAATAACAAAAGGCAGCCAAATGGCTGAGGCGGGAATGGCCAAAAGGGTGACGAGACAAAAGCCGTGTTGGCATCGTCAGCCATAGTAATGGTTATGAACATGGACATGGAAATGGGAATGGGTATGAGAATGGGTATGAGAATGAGGCTGGGAATGGGAATGAGTGCGTGTCGCTTGCCGTTCGTCACGGCCGTTTGTGGCTCATTGGTTCAGGCTGAATGATGAAGAGAGAGAGAGACAGAGGGAGAGAAAGAGAGAGGTGCGAGCCGGGCAATTTTTCATGGGCGCCATCCGTAGCGCAGTCCCGGGCGCGTCCTTGTTGCCGGCCACGGCCCACATAAATTAACCGAAACGTATTAATTCTTTTTTATTTCCCCACCGCCGTGTCCTTTTTTATATGCGTGCAAAAATTTATGCTTGAATTAAATATGATGACCAAAAAAGCAGTCGTCGCAGCAGCCGACAATGTTGTTGTTTTCGGCCCCCTCTCCACCTTCTCGTTCTCGTCCACGTCCTTATTTACACATGTACAACACGGCGTATGCGCGTCGTAATGTACGACAGCGTGCACAATTAATCTTGCAACGTGTTTTATGTGCTTTCTTCTTCAGCGTCGAAGGCAACTGCCACTTTGAACGAATGGCCAAGCCATCCAGCGCTGTGGCCATCATGCTGCGGCTGGGTTATAATTGAATTTTCATAGCCATTACCAGACGTCGACATCCTCCTCATCATCATCCTCAGCCTCAACGCTCTCTTGTCGTCGGCCCGGTCATTATTTAAATGTAACGACGCTTTATTATTATGGCAATCGAAAGCAAATGATTCCGGCTTTATAAATATAAATCAAATTAGAAGCACACAATTCCTTCAAAGCCAAAGCAGCAGCCACATGTTGCACGGCCATTTGGTCAACGTGGCGTGTGGATAATGTAAAAAGTGTCCTCCTTCTCAGCTATGACAACATAAACTGAGCTCAACAACTTCACTGAAGCGACATTTAAAGCACTTAAATTCGAAAAGATATAGTAGGTAATCAAACATACGAACAAGCATTGTAATGAAACTACGTAAAGTGAGCTAAAAACTACTTGAAAAACATTCAAATAATATTTATAAAAGGTTTTTGAAGAGCATGAGACACTTACCGTTGAGAAGTATGACAATTTAAGCTGCAAGTAAATGGAAAAATAAATTATCAGTTAGTTAAGATTTGATTCTGCTAAAATGATAAGTATAATAATTTGATAGTTTATTAAAGTATTAAAATATTCAGTGACGTAGCTCCACGAATTACATGGACAACTTTGCATTTAAAACATGTCCATTTAAACAGTTGCCAGGCAGTATTTTTATTTTTTTATTTAACTTTAAGACCAGGCGAGTAAGGCTTTAGTTGAGCGCACTCGACCGTAAGATACCCTGTGCCCACACTTCGATATCTACACGAAGCTACACCTTAATTTGCGGATAAATACCGGATTTATAACCAGCGTCGTCAAGATAGATTTAAAACTGTGGGCGAATGGGCGTGGCATCCTGATCTTAAAATAATCTTGATCATCACATGGTGCACAGAAAACTACATACAAAATTTGAAGTTCCCAGCTCTTATAGTCTCAGATCGGTACGTATATACAGACGGACAGACAGACAGACGGACAGGGCTAAATCGACTCGGCTGTCGATACTGATCAGGAACATATATTCTTTATGCAGATCTTCCACGCCTCCTGCTGCCTGTCAAAATCAGGTTATAGTCAGCGATTAAAACCGTAGCCATAACCGTAACCATAACCGTAACCGTTACCGGTATTAACCAATTGAATTTGGTAACCTTAACTGAAACCGTAACCAAAAAAACTTTTTTATTATACCGTTGCCGAAAAACCGAATTTATTTCAACCGAAATAACCGCTAAGAACCGATTTATGCAAAATATTAATTACGTTATTAAGGTAAAATTCAGGTTTTTAAAAGTAAATTTGTTTTTTATTTCTAATTTTTATTTGTGTACTGAATAAAAAAAATATTAATTTTTGAAAATTGGGAATATTTGTTTTTAAATTTACATGTCTTAAGAATTTTAAATAGTTTTTTTTGTGAACCGAAATCATGCCGCTATTTCGAAACCGATACATACAAAAAGGACGCTAACCGTTACGTAACCGATATACAACAACTTTTCGAAACCGATAACCGAAAACGCAAAGCCGAATTCCTTTCGGTTTGATACCCTTGTTATAATAATAAGTATTTAAATAAATTTGAAATAAAAATATTGTACTATAATAGTAGAAGATAGTTATATAAATATGTAACTAAACTTTCTTTAAAGGTGCGCTTAATGAGGGCGACTATGTGTTTGCCGAGAAGCGTGGCTATTTACCGTGGCCAGGTCGATTGATCGACAAGTCGAACTGTAGCCGCGGCATCGTACAGTTCATATACACGTTTGATCGCCATCGGATTGCCTATACCAAAATCTGGCCCTATAACGATGAGTACAAGAGAAAGTTCATCACAAAGCAAGCACTGGAATATGAAGAGTTCTTGGAGGCCATTCGAGAAACAGAGAGTATTCTAAACACAAAGTACATCGCGCCTGTGCCCAGTGAGGAGGAGCTACGATTTCTGCACGAGGTGAGACAGCAACGTGACTCGCTGAATGTGGAGCCGCTTTTCATAGGGGAGATCAACAAGCTACGCAGCAATCTGACTACTCGTCATCGAAACTATGCGATCGCTCAGCTGGCGTTTGAGCAACTATTGAAACTGCCCATTAGCCAGCTGCTACTCGTGCGCAGTCGGGAGGCCGTGGAGTCCATACGATGGCTCTGTCAGTTTGTCCACTGGGAGACTGAAAATCAGGCGGAAGTGCAGTTGGTGCGGGACAAGGCAAATGAGTTGATGGAACGCTTCGCCGCCGTCTTTCGAGAACCCTTTAGTGAGCCGGACTTTTGGTCCGAGTTCTGTAAGCTCTCGGACCTATACATGCGCTACACAAAGCCCAAGTCGTGACTTGAATCAAAGCTAAATAAATAATAAATATTAAAGCAAATAAAGCCAATCATGTCAAGATTTGAGTCAAGTGACAAATATGCTTTGTGGTGGTGTGGCAAGGTCCGTTTCTGCAGCCAAGATGTTGACGTCGGGCAAACACGACAGGGCGAGATAAACAATCGATCAAAAAATTAGACAAATCATCGTGTGACTGTCGTTGTACAATAAACAAAAGCCAAATGTGTTCACACCGTGACTGACAGCCAACTCCCCAAATGGAGAAGGGGAAGTGAGAGAAGGGAGGGGGGAGTTGGTCAAGCAAAAAAAATTTCACTTTGTGCAGCCTGAATGCGAGCTCGACAGCCAAAAGGGCAGCAGAAGCAGGAGTAGAAACACGGGCAAAGGCAAATTCAATTTGAGCTGTCAAAAATCTAACCAATATTGGATGCGTGTTTCAGTGTGTGTGTGTGTGTGTGTGTGGGGCGTGGATGTCGTTGCTATCGTCGGGCACAATCGATTGGAAACATAAATGAAATTGACAGCCAGCATGCCAGGTGTCCAGGTGTCCATCGTTGGTGGTCCAAAGGTGTTCAAGTGTAAGTAAAGCATCAAATTAATTTGACATTTGCTTTGTCAGTGTCAGCTCACCGCACGTCAGTTGCCAGTTTAACAGGTCTTACAGCCATTGTTAACAATTACCATTGATAATGATATGTATGTACAATAGAGAGAAAGAAAGCGAGACTTCTGATTGGGTCACATAGTAAAAGTCCAAGTATTTGGCTTATTGACACTTGACCGAGGGTAAAGCTATTATACAAATTACGGCCAATAAAAAACGACTTTTAATTTCCAAGCATCCTTCAAAATTGTCGCTCTTTTGTTGTTGGCAAACTAAAGCAGAATAAAAATAAATATAAACATGTCCAAGTCCTAACACACCCACACAACAAGCACAACCTGTCCCATTCCAATAATAATGTTATTTTTTAATTTACCTAAAATGTTGCCAACACACATACATACTAGCAGCATTATTAGGACCAAAACAAAATAGCCACGCTACATGAACAGCAAACGTGGGCCCGAGTCCCGTATGGGGCATCTTCGGCGACATGGAACGAACCGGAGTGGGCACAGTGGGCGTTTTCACGTAATTTGTTCTCAATTTATCGGGTCATAGAACAACAAAGCTATTGTTAAAAGGGCTACGGTCGATTATTGAAATCAATTATTTTGTCTTCGTTTTTTTCTTATTTTAGTAAATATCAAATATAAAAAAGTAAATTCAAAAGTTAATCCAAATCATTTTAAATTAAAACTTGTTACTCGATACTGAAAGTAGTAAATTTACATTATATTTAAATACAATCTTAATTAGGTCTTCTTTCAAAACTTGTTATATAAACTAATAAACTAACATCGTCATGTAACTAGGAAACAAAATTCTGCACAAGATCAAAAACAAATCGTAGCCTAAATACAACTTTTACTAAGTATGCAAAAATTATATCGGTTTTAATCGTGAAATAACAATCAATCATGCCGAGATATCCCAAACACAAATGTTTTGATATTCAATTTGTGTATTCGTATTCATTTTTAAATTAATGGTTTCCTGATCCTATTTAAAAATTATACTTTGATCATTTTGAAGCGACATAGCCATTTAAAAATAACCAAGAAAATTGTATAGGAGCATGCAATAAATAATATCTGAAGTGATTGCATTTGCATTTGCATTTCAACTACAGATTTAATTTATTACATTGTACATTCATGTTTATTTGTCACTGTGTATGAAAGCTATTATGTTATAAGTAGCGCTACTTAGTGTCGGATTTTGTTTTTATAGTAAACGTTCTTACCCAGGGGCACTTTTAGGCAATGCATTAAGTGCCAGGAGGGCAACGAGAAGGGCATTCCTTGTTTGAAGTTCTTTGAAATGTTCGTGAATAGGTGTGTGTTGTCCTATTTAAAGAGGGGAGCCTTAAATATTTTGAATGTCAGTTGCTAATCTCATTAAAATTTTCACTCAACAAACTAATGAATTGAAATTGCTTTCAGGTCGAAAATTCTTCAAATGTATTGCGAGTTATTTATGTGACGACCTGTTGATGTTTATCACAGCTGAAGGTCCGGAAAGGCGCTTATCGGCCGAATAAGGAAAACAAGCCAACCTTTTGATAAGCCAAGAATAACAGCAAACTTGTAGCTGTGATTTATTTGGATTTTAAAGCACATTTTAAAGTGCTCAACCGTAAAAACAACTCACACACAGTTAAAAAATTCTGCTGACTTTTATGTTCAGTTATAAAAACATGTTGTTTTTGTTGCTGCTGTTCAAGTCGAGTCCCGGGCTCATATTTGCCCTGGCATTTTTTTGATACTAATTAAAAATTGTATATTTATCAAAGTTAGAGCGTGACAGCAGAGCAAAGCAATTTGCCGAAATAACTAAAAACTAAAAACATATGCGGCAAGGCAAACGCATGTGCACAACATGCACACACACTCACACACAGTTGCACATACATTTTTAAGGGGGCAGAAAGATTTTGTTGACAGAACTTTACAATAAAACGAAAGTTTAATGCACAAGTTTTTACCCCGTCGTTTGCGGGCTTAGCTTTGAGGGGCAGCCCCCCGAGCCGGTGGTTTCCCTTGTCGCTCCCCCTTCCCCGTCCCCTTGACGTTAACGTTCTGTTTGCGCAACTTACAGCCAAAGTAAACTCATTACCAATGCAAACAAACAGGCGGTGAAACTTTTAAAAACCGCCCAGAAACTATTTGCGTGCACAGGGCCCAACCAAACGAAATGAAAATCATTATAAAGCGAATAAAAAATAATTAAGTGCTTGCATTTCAATGCGAAGGGCATATTAAGCATACGATATGTGTGCCTCCAAACCAACCAACCAATCCCCTCGTACTGCCATGTCCGATGCCAACGGGCAACTCTGAACTTTTGCATACCTTTGTGTGCTGCTCTCATTTATTATGTTCGCTGACCAAGTCTACGATGTTTGTATTTATATCCTGACCGACGATGCTATAAATTTTATGAAAACCATTAAGTATTCACATACGAATAGGCGATTCCTTGTCGGGGGGGGTGTTATCCTCCTCGTTAGATGCTAATCTATTTCCTGAAGATGTACTTTCGTGTTTGGTCACAAAAATAAATCGGAAGGGGGTTATAACATAGCAGGGGGACGAGGCTAGTATACTTCGAAAGGTAACTCGTGCCACATCGACATCGAACCTGTAACCGTGTGTTATATTACCTGTAGAGCACTTTCTCACTCATTTCTGGCTAAGATTCTTAATTTCGTTCATCTATTCTGGTAATGACAATTTCTTAATAAATACATAAGGGCGGGTCAATTTATTCAGGTAAAAATCTGAATCTCGAAGAGTTCTAATTAAATATTATCAAGAATCTATGTGAAATGGACACAACTAAGCAGATTGAGTACAAATTGTGAACTGAATTTATTTCTTAAAATCTTAGCCTTAGGTAACTAACATGAAAATCTTAATGTCTAACTCCTTCCAGTCATTGGAAGGACGCCTCGATAGCTCGCTTCGCATGTGCTGTACACACATGCCTATTTACATTTTTTACATTTGTTCGCTTAGGTCAAATTTCAGTGTCCCGTCACTCGATCGGTGTTTTCGGGACACATTGTTTTTTAATGCCTTTGTGTTCATGCTTGAACACTATGGGTCAGAAATCAAATCCTAGCTCTCGCTAAGAAGCATACATATTTAAGTTTGAGGTGTTTTAAAAAGCTGCGTGACTTAAAAAAAAACTAATTTTCCAATTGATTTGATTTACTTTTTTTTATAAAAAAATTTAATAAATGATTTATTTTTTATTATCAAACACACTTTTTTAAATTGAACGAAATCAGAAAAACAAGCTATGACCTAAGACTCATTTACAGAGTGTAAATGGAAAATATCTGGTTTAAAGCGAAGTGAGACAAAAAAATGTAGAAAATAAAATAAATGTAGGCGTGGCATGAAAAAGCCCGCAAGTAAATGGTCAACATTATCAATCTGCTATTTAAGAAATTCACACATTGAAATACAAATTAATATAAATTTGTAATAAGAAAATTCAACTGTATTTATTGAATTTAGAAAACTCGAAGCTTCTTCTCCTAATATTGATGAATAAGATTCTCTTATTATTATTATTGTATTTAAAATGCTTTTCTTATTTCAATTTTTTAGACCTTTTCCTTAATTTTCAACCCGATTTGTAAATCTTAAAATTTAACTGCTAGCTACTTAGTTTTTGTTTTTGAACGAATTACATTCGCAGGTTGTAATTTTGCAGAGAGCGAGTAACATTTAAGATGTAATATCCTATTTTGAACATTTCCAATAAATCCATGTCATAATTGATCACATTATTTTATTGATGAATTAATTCGAAAGGGTTTACATTCGGCTTTTGGCTTGTCGCAGTTAATTAACAAACAATTTTTGCACAAATGCTCAACAATTACAAGCGCTCTGCACTGTATTATATTAATTATTTAATTAATATTATTTTCTCGGTGTTTGTTAAATGAAATAACAAAACTTTTTGTTTGCCCACAGCGTCAGCAAAAGTTAAAAACATGTTAAGTTGAATTTATAAAACTAAAAGAGGATATAACAATTCTCTGAGAATGTTGGTAACACTAGGAAAAGATAAATAAAATATATATAAAAAAATTAATATTATTAAGGAAGTAACTGAAGGAAAAGACTATCGGTTTCAGTTTGTTTCGGTTTCGAAATACCGGTTCACAAAAAAAAATGTTTAAAATGTTAAAAACATGAAGAATAAAAAAGTATTCAAAAATGTAGTTCTTTTATTTGAGATCTATATAAAAAAAAGACCTACTTCTTAAAATCAGGATTACACCTTAATAACATAATTAATTTTAATTACTGACCGAACCAAAATTAACCGTATTAGTGGAATCGGCTTCTAAACGGTTATTACGGTTAAAATAAATTCGGCATCGGTATAATATAAACATTTTTTTCTATTACGCTTTTAGTTACGGTTACAAATTTCGATCGATCAATACCGGCTAACGGTTACGGTTATGGTAACGGTTTTATTCCCTGGATGCAAGTACTTAAACATTTTTTGGATAACAATTCCTTTTAATAGCAGAGCATGCATGCTTCGGTCTTGAATTTTGTATTTGTAGCTTTGTTCTGGTCGTGTAGTTAGCATGGTTATCACATTTGTTAAGCCACAGAGAACAAAATGTTAGTTTTGTATCCCATTTTTGTGGGTCGTTGCGCACAATGTGTAATGTGTAATTAAAATGTGGCAGACAACAACATGGGGACACATGGTCGAGTTGCTGCTGATGTTATTGCAGCTGCTATGGCACATATTAACCGCACAGTAATAATTAATTGATATGTACGAGTATGTATTACAAACAGAGACAGAGACTGAGACAGAGACGGAGATAAAACAGCGTTGCATGTTATGACCACATAGACACTGCCTGTTCATTTATTAATGCAATTGATTAATGCACTCTGGTTGATCAAGTATACGCCAAGATGTACGGCGTATGTCCTTACCCAAACCACAAGCTGAACAGTTTAACTTTTACGAGTTAACAAATAATGCGCTTAGCGGCAAGTTAAAGCAGCTCTGCGACCAAACTACGGGTCGAGTGCAACAGTTAGCAAGCAAAGTGCTGATAATGATGGTGGGTAGACGTTTTGGCTAACTTTGTTTTGGCCAATGACCACGAAATTCTAATCCCAATAGAGCTGCTAGCTGGCAGCATCCACTTCAAGCTCCGAGTTTCGTCAGACCAATTAAGAACGCATTTCATGCTAATCGCCTCGGCTGCCCGGGCGGATTCAGTGCAGTCGAGTGCATTTCATTTAAATGAATTACAAGCGAATTATGAGTACCACTTGACTCCACCACAACCACAACCACGCAGTCCTACTCCCAGTCCGAGTTACAGTCCGAGTTACAGAATTTGTTCAATGTTCATTAAGCAGCAGCCGGCGAATGTTAATCAGTTTTTCCATTCTGTTTACGAGTCGAGTGCCAAAGCGCAAATCACAAAGCACAAAACACGATAGCGTACTCATACAACAAAAAATTGGTAATTAAAGGGGGTAAGGATAGGGCGAGTGAGTAAGGAAATTAAGCTGAAGAATGACGGGGCAAGAGCTGAATCAGATTCTCCTTTTTTTTCATTATTTCGATTTTGACTTTGATGCCATGTTAATTTGAATGAATTTAATTAATTAACGTTAAAAACAAAACGGACCTCAATAGAGCCAAAATCAGCGTCCTTTCATTTCTCTCCCCTCTTGTGGCTGTTGCTAGGGCAACCGATGAGTTGGCCATCATGTTGTCAGCCTTAATAAGTAGCCTTGGCCATCTGGCACCCGCCAACAATTTGCGGCTTAAAACCTAAGCAGCTCGATATATTCAAACAATTATGCCCAATATTATTGAGCCTCATTATGACGTTGACGTTGAAGTCGCCTGAAGTCGTCGCAGCTGTTAATGGCGTTCCGTTTCTAATCTGATAAGCGGATATCCTTTTGAATGTACACACACATATACATCGATTTGTATGTATGTGTGGCTGTTTGTGTGTCTGTACAATTGAACATTGCTAATTAGTTAGCGCAGGTTTTGTGCACATATTTTAATTAAAAATTGATGTGCGCATTTGCATTTTATTTATGAATTTATTTTTAACACGAGCCATCGAGCAGCTTAACAGAGCGCCGTATAGATTAATTACGATTATTTTGAATGATTGAATGCTGAATTGATAAGCTTACCAATTAAGGCAGTTCAATTATAACCTTCAAAGCCTTCTAAATTATATCTAACTAAAGAGTTTTTGATAATCAAATTAAACTTAATGAAAATAAATCAATCAATTTATTTGATACTGTTTTCCGAAAAATTAATAAATATTTGTGTGTAAATTTTTGAACTTAACTTAAGGAGGTATTGCTGGTTGGCAAAAATTTGTTTTCGATTTTTTTTTTTGCATATTTTTATAGCTTGGATATTTGAGAATATCTTCCTAAAAGGTTTTTTTGAAATTCAAAATACTTTAGGAGATATGGCCTTTTTTATCCAGCAATGTTTTCACCAAAATGCATCAAAATGTTTTGATGCAAAAAAATAACTTCAAACTTTAACCGCGCGTATCTCGAAACCACGTGTTTCGAGCTGGCGGCACTGGTTGCGCCCGTAGTTCTGAACCGATTTTGATGAGACAAAGTGCAATCGACGCAGAATTTTCACCATTATGGTCCGTACCTCAATCATAATTTTAAATATTTTTTTACTAATTTTTTTAACACTAAACTACAAAAAAAAATTTCCCTAAATCGATTTTTCATTTTTCAATAGCCGTAATTTTGTAAAAAAATCGCAAAATTATGACTGAGGTAGGGGCCCGAATTACATCTGTACTGAATCTAACGCCGTTTACTTTTTCCATTTCTGACGATCCGAAGTGGAGTTAATACCCCGTTAAATTTTGTATTATTTTCATCAAAAGTGTCAGCAGTTCGTAGAAAATAAAGACGAAGGTCAATCATAACTTTTGGTTTCTACTTTTCACTTTCTTTTTTTTTTTGGGATACCTATAGCATATATTACAGTAACTATACGAAATAAATACTGATTTATATCTAGAGTGCAAAAGTCATTTGCCAATTGGTTTTCAATTTGGCTGCAAGCGTTTATATTTCAATTAAATGCAATTACAATTGTCACAGTTCTTGTGTCATAAACAGAAACATACCAAAAGTAACAAAGTAAAATCATAAAATAAGAGCAGCATATAGATAAAAATCGTATATATAATATACAAGTGTACATATAAATCTTTTTGTATCTGATACAAATGCAGAAAGCATAACACGTGTCGCTTTCAAATCGACAAGTAAAACAATAGCTTTAAAAAATCGATTCACAAATACAATTGTGTATTGTCAATGCGAAACAGCTGTGTGCCATATCTAAATATATGTACGAATATTTATGTGTGTCAGTGTATGTGTGTGCTTATGCAACTGTAAATGCAACGCAAAGTCAACAGTACTGTAAAAATGTAGCACATATCGCGGTGCGCACGTGACGATTGGAGCTGTCAATGATTCAAAGTCACAATAACAGTGCCACAAATAAGTATACACAAACATTTGAGTATTTTTATTTATTTATTTTTTTATTTTTAAAGTATACAGGGTGGGCCTTAATAAGTGTCGCACCTAGCTTATCAAATAAAACAAAATCTATTGGGAAAATTATATTGAAATCTTTTTATTTATATTTGATGAAGTATTTTCTTATGGTTTTACATATTTAGATTTTGTTTTGGCTCCTTAGCTTTCTTTACTAGCTTTAAACGCTTTTGAAAACCGTTGCAAGTAGCACGGAAGATGTCTTTGGGTATTTCTTTCCAACATTTTTGTAATAGACCGTTGAACTGATCCAACTTCATGTTTTTTAAAGTCTTCAATTTAGTCAACATGTAACCTCATATGCAGAAGTTCAGATCTGAAGACGATGGAGGCATCACTCCTGAAAAATCGATAAGATCGCTGATCCCCAAACCCAAACAAATGTCATTTTTTAATATCTTTAAATGGCTTTCTTATTAGCCTGATCGTCTGGTATGCTTGTCTCATAAACACTATCATTTTGTGGGTCGTGGTTTCTCTGTAGTATCCTTCGAAAAACAATATTGCAGCTTGCGTGCCACTGAAGGATCAAATTGCTTCCCTCCTGTCGCATTTTTTTTTTTTTTGCGCTCGGTAAGAACGTGAACTAATTTTTTTTTGTA
>JBAMBK010002236.1:0-156024 GCA_037043435.1 Drosophila suboccidentalis | reverse complement strand
TAGAATAGAATAGTAATTCTAAACAATTTTTTGTCACTCGGCACTACGCAAAAAAGTAATATTTATTATGAAAAATTTAGAGCGATGCTCCGAGTGACAAATAATTTTTTTTTTAGTAATTTATATGTAAAACTTAATATTATTCATCACAAAATTGGATATCAGAAATTTTGGGGCATGAAAATGTTTTCGTCACTAGACTTTTACCTCGTAAAAAGGAATTTTATAATATCCAATTAATAGATAAATAAAATTTAATTATGTGATGGGTATTTTAAAGTCGGCTACTCGACTATAGTGTTCTTACTTGTTTCAACTCGGCCAGCTAATAATGTTATCGGTTTTAGATGCCTGCGGCGGTACTATCGAATATCCAAATGGCACCATAACCTCCCCCTCGTTTCCGGAACAGTATCCGCTGATGAAGGAGTGTATTTGGGAGATTATTGCACCGCCGAAACACAAAATCTCATTGAACTTTACGCATTTCGATTTGGAGGGCACGTCACATCAGCAATCCGACTGTGGCTACGATTCAGTGACCATTTACTCCAAGCTAACCGAGAATCGCCTCAAGAGGATTGGAACTTTCTGTGGCAGCACCATTCCACCCACGGCCACGTCGGACAGTAATGCGTTGCGGGTTGAGTTCCATTCGGACAAGTCCGTGCAGGGCTCCGGGTTCGCTGCCGTATTCTTTACGGACATTGACGAGTGTGCCGTAAACAATGGTGGCTGTCAGCACGAGTGTCGCAATACCATTGGCTCCTACATGTGCTTCTGTCACAACGGATACTCGCTGCACGAGAATGGACACGACTGCAAGGAGGGAGAGTGCAAGTACGAGATATCTGCTTCCTTCGGCACTATCTACAGCCCCAACTATCCGGACAATTATCCGCCAAATGCCGACTGTGTTTGGCACTTTTCAACCACACCCGGACATCGCATCAAACTTATCTTCAATGAATTCAATGTGGAATCACATCAGGTAAATCCAATGTTACCTTTCTCACCACAGATCTGAAATCTTATCCTTTCTGAAACTCTTCTTTAATTAGGAATGTACCTATGATAATGTGGCCATCTACGATGGTGAATCGGAACTTAGCTCCTTGCTGGGACGTTTCTGTGGCGACAAAATTCCTTATCCCATATCGTCTACCACAAATCAGCTCTACATGGTCCTAAAGACGGACAAGAACAAACAGATGAACGGATTTATGGCAATGCATTCGACTTGTAAGTTCTCTGAACTTTCATCAGAGACACTTTTGTATTAATCTAATTAAATTGAATCCCTTTCAGCCTGCGGTGGATATTTGCGTGCCACAAATCACGTACAACAATTTTACTCGCATGCGAGATTCAGTAATCAGGATTACAACGATAACATGGACTGTGAGTGGACCATTCAAGCACCGCCCAACAGCAATGTTCAGCTGATCTTCCTCACCTTCGACATTGAGAGCAGCGAGAACTGCACCTACGACTATGTTCAGGTATTCTCTGGTATGGAGGACACAAGTGGACCTATGTATGGCCAGTACTGTGGCAATGTGGTGAGTTGAGTATTTTTTAAAAATGGGCCAACCACGATCAAAGGTTGACCAAAACTTCTTTTTTTTATAAAATTATCTTCCAGAAGGAAATTACAAGTATTTCTTTTTTAAGGGGTTACCCCTACTTGTATCTGTAAAAAATCATAAGATTTCAAGTCGATCCGAACGAAATTGACTGAGATATGAGCGTAGAAAGTAAGGGATTCCTTACGTTAACGACTGAAATTGAAACTTTAAACGCGATATTCTCGAGATGACATTTTTGAAGTCTGTGACCAAAATTACTCGAAACCTACTAAACCGATCTTTTTGAAAATTCGTAGGCTTATTCGCAAGAAAAATAGACATAAAATATATTTTAAGTCCTTCAATCAAACAGTAACTTATATTGTTATTTAACTAAATCAATAAACATATCTTATTTCGGATGATCCTGTTCGCCACAATTTTGGTCACCGTAAAATGTAAAAATATAAATACACTTTCTTTGGCGGCCATTTTGAAATATATGTACATTAGGGCGGGTCAATTTGTTCGGGTCGGAAAAACGTAATAATCATCCAACAGAATCGGAACCTACGATGAAATCTAAGAAAATTTACCAGTAAACTACGGTGGCTCACAACTTAAAGTATACAGGTCACATTTTGACATTAAAGGCTTATTTGAGCCGTTATCGTTAACATATTGGCATCAATGGAAAGGTCATTCAAATTCCGTTTGAATGACACAAAACTTTCCTTAACCCATTAAGTACCCTTCGAAAAATTCAAATTTATGTAAAACTCTACTTTTTCAACTTTTTTCCTCGATTTTTCACAAAAAATATTTTGATGCAGAAAAATTCAAAAAATTTTCAAAAATTTTTTTGCTAGTATATTTTATAATTTTTTGAAAATCCTAAAAATAACTATTTTAACCCAATTTTCCTACTTTTCATACAAAAAGTGGCTAAAGAGGCTAGGAATTGATTTTAGATACATAGTTTCTTGGTGAAATTTTCTTAGAATTCATCGTAGATTCCGATTTGGGTGGACGATTTTTTCGAAAAAAAAAATTGACCAGCCCTAATGTACATTTTTTGAGATGATTTAATGATCGTTTAAAAAAGTTTCGTAGTTTTGGTAAAAAAAACTTAATGAAAATGACAAATTTTCATGTGGTACAAGTGGGGGTAACCCCTTAAATTGAATGTCTCCTTTACCATTATGGAAATTCCCATAGTTTATATGATCTTCGTGTTTTAATGCCTTGTTTATATATTGCAGCCGCCGCAGGATATCATCTCGATGACGGACTCGTTGCTGGTGCGTTTCAAGACCGACAGCTCGGTGCCAATGAAGGGATTCTCGGCCTCGTATGTGGCTGTCGATCCCTTTGAGAATAGTGACGAGGATGTGGAAAATTCATATAGCTCTGAGATGGTTACACCATTTCCGGGCTCACTCAAAAGCATTTACATAGAGAACACCGAGGAGACGGACGACTACGGGGACATTAGTGAGAACCAGCTGGTGAATACCAAGTATCGTGGCAGTAAGATCTTGCCCATCAGTTACCAATCTTGGAGGAATTAGACAAGGATGAAGATGATACATAGATTTGCTGGAAACGCACAAAATCATGACAATATAATAAAACAAAACGGAATTTATTTAACTATTTAGGCATATCGCGTACATATAGCAACATTTTTGCTCTCTTAACATAATCATTAACATAGACTTCATTTTTGACCATGATGATCCCAATATTAAGTATACATAGATATTCAGAACAAATCGTTAGGTTATAGAATGCCAGGCATATCGCGTAAAAGTGCAAAACAAAATGAAAAATCGTAAGCTATATTTGAAAATTAATAAATTGATCGGTTTAGCAAAGGACCGCAACCTTTGACCTTATATCAATGATATATCATGTAAAATGTATGATTATTTCACAATTGCCATATAATATTTATTAATACTATTTCCTTTAGGCACTTCCTTAACCCTTCCTTCGACACTTGTAACTATTTAAGTCTTAACTATACATTAATTTTTACAATTATCTCAATGTGCAATTTCTACTGATTTGCAATAAATATTATTGCATTTTTCGGGTAATACTTACTATTCCTAGTGCATTTTCTGTAATTTCAATTTAGTCTAAGCGAATAAGTTGCCAAATTTTAAAACTTATGTGTGTGTATCAATAATTCTGATATATTTGAATCAACTTAATACGTAATTAAATATATGAACTATTAATTAGTATGTTTAAAAACTAAATCAATGGCATTTTAAGTATTTATGGGTTCACATTTACATTTTTATGGACATCCTTTTGCACATGTCAGAGGCATCTGACCGCGAAAAGTTTCGTTCGTTTGACGGATTTATGGTATGTCTATAATGACCTGCCCTAAAGCCCAAGACAACACCTGATCCCGATTTGAGAAACAAAGCCAATAGTCTTTCAGCTTCAGCTCAGTTTCAGGTAGACGGAATACAATGTCAAGGTGTAGGGATGCCCAAATCAACAGCAGGCAGACAGACAGACGGCAGACGGACATATAGACGGACAATGGGCAAGTTGAGAAATGGAAATAGGGAGGGCTCGATCCAAAGAGATTTTTATCTTCTTTTTTGTTGTTGTCGTTGTCGTCGTTGTTGATGACGACAGATCGCGTGGTGTTGCCATGGCGACTCCTGTCTCTCTCTCTCTCTCTTCTTCCTTTTTCTCTTTCATTCTCTCCATTGATCTCGTGGATCTCTTATACCTGTTGTTAAGTCACAGAACCCTTAGGAATGTGTGTACGCGAGCGCTTCTGGCAAAATATAATTCGGCAATCGCGGCATTCGAGAGTTCAGTTATTACCTTCAGCTGGCCCGGCACGGTTGTCCGACACGAGGAGAGAGAAGAGTTTTTAAAGGAATACAAAACGTGTGTCATGTTATTGAAAGTGAAATTGATTTCAATATTTGCGGGATTATTAACAATCTCAATGCTGCTTGACTTTGCTGAGGGTATTAATCTCAGGAAAAGGGACGATGCAGATGATTTCGATGTTGATTACAGGGAACAACCTGAAGATTTCATCGTAAGTTCACAACAATCAAAGAAATGGAGTGGAAACTTTTATGAATTTCATTGCAGTCGAATCCATATACAGCGAGTTTTGAAGCGCACAAAAAGATTTGGGCAACTGAATCAGAGCTCAAGTCGAGACGAGAACAAAAAAAAGGAAAGACGACAGAAGACAAAAGAGAACAGAGTATGCGAAATATTTGGGGGTAAGTTTCGAGCTCCTTTCACACAATGCAATCTCGGGCACGTGCTGTACAATCCACTTGACTTGACAATAGCACAATAAGATGAATAAATAAGATACTCGTAAATCATCCCAGATCACAAGTCTTAAATTCGCCCCATCCCTCATTCCAGGACAGAACAACGACATAAATCAACGTTGGGCACAGTTGCCACTGCAGCGCCTCCTTTGCTTTGGACAGATGCATCCCGGGATGTGTTGATGCCACAGCCATCCAGACGAATCCGTCGAGGCTTCACCGTTCGCAAGGAGGGGACTTGGGACTATGGCGTGATACCCTACGAGATCGACACCATCTTCAGTGGCGCCCACAAGGCGCTCTTCAAGCAGGCCATGCGACACTGGGAGAACTCGACGTGCATCAAATTTGTGGAACGCGATCCCAAGCTTCATTCCGACCATATATTTTTTACGGTTGAGAGATGCGGGTAAGTCTCAGTTACACTTACACTTACTGAATTATTTAAAACACTTTCTTATATTGCCAATAATACTCTTTAAATTAGGGATTAAAACTTTTACCATAACCGTAACCGTTAACCGGTACTAACCGATTGAAATTGGTAACCGCAACCGAAACAAGACACTTTTATCATATTAATACCGAAAAAACGAACTTATTTTAACCCAAATAACCGTTAAGAAACCGATTCAAACATAACGGTTTATTTCGGTTCGGGCAAGCACAAAATTTAATTATATCGAGCCCTATTTGCGACAATAACGTATGCGCCATTTTCCGAAATTTTTTTTTTAATGCAAATGTGTTCATTAATATTAATAGTATCTACACTCAAAATATTAAACTTTAATTGTTTATATTTCCGGAGATATTGGCCTGTCAACTATAACGTAAGCGACATATGACACGAAGAAATCAACTTAACGAAACCTAAAAACCTTTCTCCTGTAAAATTGCGTTTTGGCGCATACGTTATTGTCGCAAATAGGGCTCGATATTGTTAAGGTGTAATCATCGCTTTTTTTAAACTTTAGCATTCTGATCTCAATAAAAAGATCATAATTTTTGAAATTTTTGGTTAAAATTTTTCATATCTTTAACATTTATCAGAAATTAGAATTTCGCAGAAAGCAATTACGCACGGAAATTTTCGAGGTGCCACAGAACTTCGAGAGATTTAATTTTTTTTTAGCATTTTCACCAACTATTTTGAACTAGGCTGCTAAGGGTTGACACCTTCTCGGATTAAATTACCCAAGGGTTTCAGGGGAGCCACAGAAATCGCTTTCGCTTTAGTTTCACATAAATTTCATTTGGCTGTGCCACAGGTCAATTCCGCTAAATCCGCTGGCGTCCGATGCTGCCACCTAGTCCGATCTAGATTTTCAAAGTCAGGGGCAGCGATGCCATATTTTTTAATCAGAATTCGAAGTAAAGTATCTAAAAAATATATAGGGAACCAGTTTAGTTTTCTTTAAATTAAGTGAAAACATTTTTCACGAAGAGTTGCCAGACTACTGGCATACAATTGCTAAAATTTTCGAGTAACTTTTATTTTCTCGCGCCAGTTACTTTTAAATTTTTTAAAGCTAAACAAAATAAATTTTTACATTAATAAATTAAATTATATTTATTAAATAAGAAACAAATTAAAAGCTTATTGTTCTGCAATGATAAACTTAAAAAAGTTGCTAATCAAACCCTTGAGCAATTTAATCTGAGAAGGTGTGCTACAGAAATCACAAGTGTAAGCAAATGCAGAGAAAAGCAATTCCGCTCAAAAAATTTCTCAGTGTTACAGAACTTCGAGTGATTTATTTTTTTTAGCATCTTCGCCCACCTTTTCGAACTAGGCTGCTAGGGTTGGCCCCTTCTTAGATTAAATTTCCCAAGGGTTTGCTTAGCAAATTTTTTAGTGGATCAAAAATTTTCAAATGAGTTGACTGTGTCACGGATAAATGAAATTGACGTGAAGTTCAAGTGGAAGAGATTTCTGTAGCACACCTGAAAATTTCAACTGTTTGCTTTCCTTCAGATGCTGCTCCTCCGTGGGCAAGAAAGGCAGCGGACGCCAGTCCATTTCCATTGGACGCAATTGTGAGGAGTTTGGCATCATTATACACGAGTTGGGCCACGCCATTGGCTTCCATCACGAGCACGCACGTGGGGATCGGGACAAGCACATCAAAATCAATAAGACGAACATCATACGTGGACAGGAAAATAACTTCGATGTTGTGTCGCCGGAGAAATCCGATGAGCCTCTGTTGCCGTATGACTATAACTCCATCATGCACTATGCCAAGAACACCTTCTCCAAGAGCACGTATCTGGACACCATCACGCCCATAGGTCTAAGCCCGGGTGCTCGCATCGAATTGGGACAGAGGCGTGGTCTGAGTCGAGGCGACATTAAGCAGGCCAATCTTCTATACAAGTGTGCCGCCTGTGGACGCACCTTCCAGCAGAATTTTGGCCAGATTGTGGCTCCTCATTACGTTTACACGGGCAACAGCTTGCTGACCGACTTCGAGGGCAGCGGCGATGTCGACGCGGAGGCAACCACCGATCCTGATGCCTCCTTCAGCAAGTGCGAGTGGCGGATACAAGCCACGAACGGGGAGCGCATCATTCTGCATGTTCAGGAGCTGCAGCTGCTATTCTCGGAGAACTGCACACAAGATTATCTGGAGATTCGGGATGGTTACTGGCATCGGTCGCCACTTGTGCGTCGCCTTTGTGGCAACCACAGCAAGGAGGTGATCACCACCGACTCAAGTCGCATGCTCATCACTTATGTCAATCACAATGCCGCCCAAGGGTATCGAGGATTCAAGGCACGTTTCAAGGGTAAGTCGAGGGTTATTCTCCGCTTCCATCGGTTTCCATTCATTATCTTCTTCAATGAATCTTTTCAGTGGTCTGTGGCGGTAGCATTCAACTGAGCAAAGATCAGTCCATAGACTCGCCCAACTATCCGCTGATGTACATGCCAAACAAGGAGTGCGTTTGGCGGATCACAGCACCACCGCACCAACAGGTGGCCCTGCAGTTTCAATCCTTTGAGCTGGAAGAGCACGACAGTTGCGCCCACGACTACATCGAGATACGCGATGGCAGGGAAGATGACTCAAAGTTAATCGGACGTTTCTGTGGCGACAAGTTGCCACCGAACATCAAGTGAGTTCAAATGGGAAAACTTACCTTCTCCATCTCTCTGGCTCAACTAACCTCATTGTAATCCATTTTAGAACCCATGGCAATCAATTGTACATTAAATTTGTATCGGATAGATCCGTACAGAAGTTGGGATTCTCCGCCGCCCTCATGCTGGATGTGGACGAGTGCAGGTTCATGCAACACGGCTGTCAGCACATCTGCATCAACACCTTGGGCAGCTATCAGTGTGGTTGCCACGCTGGCTACGAGCTGCAGGCCGATGGCCAAACCTGTAAAGGTCAGTGAGTGTTGAAGTCGTATAAAAAGAGGGGATAATAATTACATATATATAATTACATATGTGTAACGGGAGGCATTTTTATACCCGTTACTTAACAGGGAGAAAGAAACATCTCCGACCCTATAAAGTTATATATTCTTGATCAGCATCAACCGAGTCAGCCGAGTCGATTTAGCCATGTCCGTCTGTTTGTCTGTCCGTCCGTGTGAGCGCCTAGATCTCAGAGACTAAAAGAGGTAGAGCAACCAAAGTTAAGATATTCAGATTTGTTTGCTTATTAACGTTGACTGAAAAGGTCTTTTTATGATTGCGCTTTCATGTTTTAATATATAAACCTTTTGTTTTTCAGATGCCTGCGGTGGAAAAGTGGATGCATCACAGTCCAATGGGGCAGTCTACTCGCCCTCATATCCGGATCCGTATCCGAATGCCAAGCAGTGCGTCTGGGAGATTGTAGCGCCAGCGAATAAAGCAGTGTTCCTGAACTTTACACACTTTGATCTGGAGGGCACCAAATTCCAATGCAGCTACGACTATCTGATCATCTACTCGCAGATGCGCGACAATCGGCTGAAGAAGATTGGCACTTACTGCGGCAACGAGCTGCCGCCGATGGTCAACTCTGAGCAGAATATTCTGCGCCTCGAATTCTACTCGGATCGCCACGTGACGCGCAAGGGATTTGCGGCCCAGTTTATTACAGGTAACGATTAGGATTGGGAATATATTTGATTTGGCATTTAATGCGACTAATCCCCTCCAGACGTGGATGAGTGTGCGGTAAACAATGGTGGCTGCCAGCACAGATGCCTGAATATCTATGGAAGCTATCAGTGCAGCTGTCGGAACGGATACACGCTGCACAAGAATGGCCACAACTGCACGGAGACCAAGTGCAAGTTCGAAATCACCGCGTCCAGGGGAGTGCTGCACAGTCCCAACTATCCGAATGACTATGCCCGAAATACCTATTGCTACTGGCATTTCAAGACTGTCCTGGGTCATCGCATCTGGCTCACTTTCCTTGACTTTGATGTGGAGAGTCATCAGGAGTGCATTTATGACTACGTTGCTATCTACGATGGGCGATCCGAGAACAGTTCAACGCTGGGCACCTATTGCGGTGGCCAGGAGCCAGGAGCGGTGATTGCCTCCACCAATGAAATGTTCATGGTCCTCAAGACGGATGAGGGTCTCCAGCACAAAGGTTTCCAGGCCACATTTCAATCCGTATGCGGCGGCTATCTGCGTGCCACAAATCGCACCCAGACTTTCTACTCGCATCCTCGTTACGGGAAACGGCGGTACGATCACGAAATGTACTGCGACTGGCGCATCGAGTCGGATCCGGACAGCAGTGTGAAAATAAAGTTTCTTCAATTCGAACTCGAATACTCGGAGAAATGTAAATATGACGTCCTTGAGGTCACCGAGGAAGGCTACTCCATGAACACACTTCATGGTCGCTATTGTGGGAAACGAAAACCGCCCATAATTGTTTCCTACTCGGACACACTGCTGCTAAAGTTCCAAACCGATGGCGGTAATTCGATGCGCGGATTCGCCATATCATTTGTGGCCGTCGAGCCGCCAAACGAAAATGGACCCAAGGATTTTGATGCAGTTACTCCGTTTCCTGGCTACTTTAAGAATATGTATGCCGTGACGGCGTCAGAGGACCAAACTGTTTCACGGCCATAATGTGACTTGTATTTAACTTGTAATTATACTTTTAAGTATTTTTATTGGATTTGTAAATAAATAAACTAAGATAATCAATTACGAAGTTGCCGCTCATTTAAACAAATTTGCCACTCACTCTGAACGAGAAGTATTTCCACTTGCTACGAATACCCGTTTTTTTATAGTCCAGCAAATGACAGATATTTTGAACTTGCGATAAATTTTCTAAGCGTTTTTCGACAAAATATATCGTTTAGTTTGTTAACTAGACATTAAAAAAAGTTTTAATTTTACTTTTTGGATTCGTTTTGAATTTGCCGCTCATTTAGCAAGTTGTCATTCACAATGCGGCAGCAGTGATGCCATCTGCTTACAGTATGTGCTAAAAAATACCAAAAGTCGTCTCAGGCACAAAAGCAACCCTAGCAAGCTGTTTTCAAAATGGCAACGGCGTTGTCGGCGCTTCGTTTCGAGTTTACAGTTTAATAGTCGCATCTCGCGGTAAATGTCGTTAATGGTGTTAATTGTTGCATTCCTGTTTTAATTCTGTTCGTTAGTTCAAGTGTGTTATATTATTGTCAAGTTTACTTGTTATTGTTATTGACGTATCAAAATGAGCGCCTTCGAGGTTGGTTTCCAATCAACACAAAGGAACATCGTAGACAAAATACTCATATACAAATGTTCTCAAATTTATATTGTATTTATGTAGATAACAGTAACGCCGTCGCGGCTTAAGCAAAAGAAACGCATCGAGGGACGCGAACCCGCTGTGGTAGTAATGGCTCCATTCTCAGCCAAGGCAATTGTGCAATTTGAAGATGTGCCCGTCACGAAAACTGCAAGGCGCACTGTGCGTGTCATTAATCCAAGTGACGAGGATATTGAGGTTAGTTGGTCACCAAATACAGTAAGATAGTTGCCAGATAGTCAACGTGCGCCTCTGTCGGCTTGGCAACTACAAATGTATTTATTTTATCTATGTCTTGGCATTGACTTTAACCCAATTCGCTTTTGCTTTTTAAGGTCAAAGTAACAAAGCCCATGAAAGAGGAGCACAATCTGAGCCTGGAGTGGATGGAACACACTGTGCCGGCGCGGGATGAAGTGACCATGGAATTGGTGTGGAGTCCACTGATAGATGTTGCATGCAAGGAAACACTGCAGCTGCTGGACAATCGCAACTTTCGCAAGGAAGTCATGATTATTCTCAAGTCAAAAAGCAACCAGCCAGCAAGGGTGAGACTCGCTAAGCTTTGATCTGTCGTCAACTGCTCATATTTACATACATATATTCATCCCCTTTGTTTTGTTCTTTTCTTGCTACCTGAAGACTACGCGAAAATTTCCCACAGTCGGCAAGACGTTGCAACTTAAATCGCCGACTGGCAGCAACAAGACACAGAAAAGTGTAATTGCAGCCGCACAGCAAAGGAAGCGCATGTCCAGTGCACACACAGTGGTCACATCAACAACGACTAAGTCAGTCTGGCGGAATGGTCCCGCCGCACGACGGGCGTCCACAGCGCAAGCGCCGCTGAGCGAGCGAAATGTTTATGGAGCAGCGTCTTCTGCCATCCTAGATGTTCCTGAAGTGAAACCGTTTGTTTCGCCACAGAATCGTATCTGCAAGGAGAATGTTAGTCCCATGACGCCGGGCAACGTATTTAATTTGATTGACAAAATGCAATTCACGCCACTGGGAGATGTGGCAGGTGGATCATCAGTGGCAAAGGCTTTGCCCGACAACCTGGCTGCCTGGCCAACTCCAACGCTAAATATAACTTCAACCCTCCCACATAACGTCAACGACTTGCGTCCACGTCGACTTAACTCCGCACTGGACGAGGATCAGACTCCCTCAAACAAAACGTTCGATGTGAAGCATTCGGACACAATGAACATGTCGACAGACACCTTAGATTGCTCCATAATCACGCTGAACAAGACCACAACCATTGTGCCGGCAACACAAACACGTGCCCTGGCCTGCATACGCGAGGAGGACGGCAGTCCGCCCAATTTGGCAGCCCAGTCGCCACCCAAGAGCAAAGTGTATGATCTCAAGCGGGATATTACTGTGGTGGGATCACCGCTGCGCAAGTACTCGGAATCAATGAAGAATCTATCATTGTTATCGCCACAATCGAAGATTGGTATACAGGGATCGATGCCAAATCTGAATGAAATGCTTCCACTTCGATCCATTGAACAGAATCGTTACTATCAACAGCAGCAGCAGCAACAACAACAACAACCTACAGCTGCCAACCACATGCCTCGATAACTCCTGCTCCAGTGAGACGAGCATTGTGTCCCAGCACGATGTGTTGTTCAATCATTGTGAGATTCTGGCTCAATCCAGTCGCTGCAACATACACGAGGTGGGCAAGAAGATCCAAAAGGTCAAGGAAGTAAAGCAACTGGAAATCACTCTCAGTGGACACAAGCGTCGATCACACGAGCTGAGTTTCTCCGATGCACCCAGCAACGAATCTCTGCATCGCCCTGAAACCATGGCCATCTCACCGCCCAAGCGACAAAGGGTTGAGGTCACCAGCTTTTCGCCGACCAATGCCTCGGCGCGGGGCGTCAAGGCGTGGCCGCGTGCCCAGCCCAAGAAGTTTAAGTTGGCGCAAACGATGTCGCTGCTCAAGAAGCCGGCAACTCCGCTCAGGACACGGGAACAGCAGTCAATTAAACTGTACGATTCGGATCTGTATATGCAATCGTATATTAATCCAGATCCCTTTGCTGCCAGTACAACTGTGGATCCATTTCTGGCATCCACCATGTATCTGGATGAACAGGCCGTGGAGCGGCATCATGCGGACTTTAAGAAGTGGTTAAATGCCTTGGTTAGCATACCCGCTGATCTCGATGCGGATAGCAATAGCAAAATCGATGTGGGCAAGCTGTTTAACGAGGTGCGCAACAAGGAGTTGTCACTGGCACCAACGAAGGAAGCCCAATCGATGAATTACCTGACCACATTTCGCCTGGAGACACTGCGTCGTTCCGCTGTTGAGCTGTTCTTCAGTGAAGAGATGCGTCTGCCCTGCTCCAAGGTAGCCGTGTATGTCCAAAAGCAGGCGCTACGCATTCGCAGCGATCGGAACTTGCATCTGGACGTGGTCATGCAACGCACCATTTTGGAGTTGCTGCTCTGCTTTAATCCGCTCTGGCTGCGTCTGGGCTTGGAGGTGGTGTTTGGCGAGAAGCTGCATCTCAATTCGAATCGCGACATTGTTGGCCTCAGCACATTTATACTGAACCGCCTGTTCCGCAACAAGTTCGAGGAGCAAAAGTTCAGCAAGGCTTACACTTTAACGGAGGAGTATGCGGAGACCATAAAGAAGCACACGCTTCAGAAGATCCTATTCCTTTTGCTGTTCCTAGATCAGGCCAAACAGCGTCGCATCATCAAGCACAATCCGTGTCTGTTTGTCAAGAAGTCGCCGCACAAGGAAACCAAGGATATTCTGCTGCGCTTCTCCTCCGAGCTGATTGCCAATCTAGGTGACATCACGCGTGAACTGCGTCGCATGGGATATGTGCTGCAGCACAAGCAGACTTACATGGACGAGTTTGATTATTCCTTCAGCAATCTGGCCGTGGATCTACGCGATGGCGTTCGCCTCACGCGTGTCATGGAGGTCATCCTGCTGCGCGACGATCTCACCCAGCAGTTGCGTGTTCCAGCCATTTCCCGCTTGCAGCGCATATTCAATGTGAAGCTCGCCTTGGGCGCCCTGCAAAATGCTGACTTCCAGCTCGGCGGCGACATCTCCGCCGCCGACATTGTCGATGGCTATCGGGAGAAGACACTCTCCCTGCTCTGGCAGCTCTGTTACAAATTCCGTTCACCCAAATTTAATGCTGCTGCACGTGTCCTGCAGACGTGGTGGCGTCGTCGCTGGCTCCATGTTGTCATTCGACGTCGCATTCGGGATCGCGCCGCCATCCGCATCCAAGCCATGTTCCGTGGCCACCAGGCGCGCAAGTTTGTTCAACTGTACCGTGTGGAACGGCTGCAAGCCACCATCGTGCTCCAGAAATACACACGTCGCTATTTGGCCCAGAAGCATTTGTATGAAATGTACCACAATATTGTCCGAATTCAGGTCTGGTGGCGTGCCCAGCGTCTGGGACGATTGGTGCGCCAACAGTTTCTGCATCTGCGTGAATCGACAATATTCCTGCAAAGGATCTGGCGACGCCGCATGTTCTCCAAGAAGCTGCTGGCCTACGCCGCCACAGCGCGTCTGCAGCGCGATCAAATGCATCAGGCGGCTGCCTCCTGCATCCAGATGCGCTGGCGTGCCTTCTGCTGTGGCAGGGAACAGCGTAAAAAGTATCTGCGACAACTGCAACTAATCAAATTTGTACAGCAGCGTGTGCGGAACAAGTGGATGACGCAACGAGTCCGCAATCAGTTCCTAATCCTGCGCCAATCTACGTTGATCCTCCAGCGACGCTATCGCGCACGTCTCGAGATGCTCAGGACTCGTCGCAGCTATGTGCTGCAACGTCGCAGTGCCATAATCCTGCAGCGTCAATGGAGGGCGACTCTCGACATGCGCAGGCAGCTGCACAACTATCGCAGGATGAAGCGGAGCGCCGTCCTAATCCAGTCCAAGTATCGAGCCCGACTGCAAATGCGACGTCAGCGTCGTGATTATGTGCAGCTAAAAGGGGCCGCAATCGTGTTGCAGCAACATTATCGAGCACGTCTGCAGATGCTGCAGGCACAGCGTCGTTATGCCAAGGATCGACAATGTATTATCAATCTGCAACGACGTTGGACAGCAACGCGAGAGATGCGTCGCCAGTATCGCTACTATCAGCAGTTGAAAACGGTCACTCGATTGCTGCAGAGCAAGCATCGCGCCCGAATCCAGATGCGACAGCAGCGCCGGGATTTCATTCAGCTGAAGGATGCGGCCCTCGTCCTTCAGAGACAGTGGCGAGCACGACAACTGATGCGGCTGCAGCGTCAGCAGTTCCAGCTGCAGCGACATGCCGCTGTCGTTATCCAACGTGGCTTCCGTGCCTTCAAAATTATGCGCTACCTGAACGCCAAATATCGTGGCACCAAAGCCGCCGTTTCCTGCTTACAAATGCACTGGCGGAACTATTTGCTGGGCAAAAGACAGCGACAGGATTATCTGCAACTTCGCCAGGCAGCGCTGACACTGCAGATCCGCTATCGTGCTCGACTGGCAATGCGCCGGCAGAGAGACAGTTACCAGCAGCTGCGACTGATGGCCATTCGAGTACAGCGTCGCTATCGAGCTCAGTTATCCATGCGAAAGCAGCTTGCCACGTACCAGAGCCAACGTGGACTCATCGTACAGCTGCAGCGACGTTATCGCGCTCAGTTGGCCATGAGATCAGCACGCAAGAGTTTCCAGCGGCAACGACAGGCTGCCTCTCGCATCCAGCTGTGGTGGCGCAGTCTCGAGGAGATGCGCCTAGTCCGTCAGAGCTATCGACGCGTTCGCTCCAGTTCCATAACCCTGCAGCGCAAATGGCGTGCCACGTTGCAGGCACGACGACAGCGCCAGATCTTCCTGGCAACCATCGATAAAGTGCGTCACCTGCAGCGCTGTCTGCGCTCCATGCTGCTCATGCGAGAGCAGCGTCGTCAGTTCCTGCGTGAACGAGAGGCTGCCATCGTTCTCCAGCGTCGCTATCGCGCTCGTCGAGCTATGCTCACTGCCTTGGCGCAGTATCAACGTCTGCAATCGGTCACCATTTGGGTGCAGCACAAATTTCGTGCCAATCGGAGCATGCTCCAGAAGCGCAGCCAGTTTCTGCTGCTGCGCAAGATCACAGTTCATCTGCAGCAAAAGTTCCGCGGCAAGCGTTTGATGCTGGTGCAGCAGAAACGTTTCCAGCTTTTGAGTCGATGCGTTGTGGACTTCCAAGCCCGTGTGCGTGGCTATCTTGCGCGCAAGCGTTTCCAGGCATTGATGACTCCCGAGATGATGGAGCTTCTGCGTCAAAAACGGGCTGCCAAAGTTATACAACGCTACTGGCGTGGTTATCGCACACGCCGGCGACAACGCCATGCCGGACTCCTCGCCATCCGGCGGCGTCTTTTGCAGCTTCGCCAGGAGGCGACGGCCATGAATTCAGTACGCTCCAAAGTCCAGGACTCTGTGCGTATTTTGCGTGGTCGCTTCAGTGTCTCGGATGAGTTAACTGTTCTCACTCAGCTAGGTAAGAAATTGTAGTCATTTAAGCAACTGTAATAAGTATTATTGTTTATTCTTTCGACTCTACTTTGATTTATCATAAAGTAATGAATTCTATACAATGTTTTATGCTTTATTTAAAGAATGGATATAATTTCTTGATTATAAATAATAGATTATATAGCAAGTTTAGTTTCGATTACCAAGTTCTCAATCCAAACTTATTTAACCAACTAATATACTCATGAATAATTTCATATATTAATAACTTAATTATCTTTTTTCAGACCGTCTCTCCCGAACTGTTCCCCACCTGCTCATGTGGTGCTCCGAGTTCTTGTCCACCTTTTGTTATGGAATCATGGCTCAGGCAAATCGCTCGGAGGTTGACAAAAATTTAATCGAGCTATGCAGTCGCATCATTCTCAATCTGGCACGCTATAACAGCACTACAGTGAACACATTCCAGGAGGGCGGACTCGTGACCATTGCCCAGATGCTTCTACGTTGGTGTGATAAAGACAGTGAAATCTTTAACACGCTATGCACGCTTATCTGGGTCTTTTCCCACTGTCCAAAGAAGCGAAGGGTAAGTCTGCTTTGGTATTTACTTGGCAACTTTTGGACTAATCTCATATTTCGCCTATTAGATCATTCACAACTTCATGACCAATACGGAGGCCATTTACATGGTTCGCGAAACAAAGAAACTCGTTGCCCGCAAGGAAAAGATGAAACAGAATGCACGAAAGCATCCTGTTTCTGCCTTTAGTCGTTATGGCCAACAAACTCCGACGTTTTCGCCAAGTGCCTTGCCTAGCCTGGAGCCAGACTTTGGCATCATTCGGAGTAATCCTTATACATTCATATCATCGGTGTTTGCATTCGAAACGATTCTCTGCAAGCTGAAGATTGATCTTATCTAGTTAAATGATCATACTTGTTGTTTAAGTTAGGGGCAAGGAGCTCATTTCAAATCTGTAGTTAAATGTTTTGAACGTGTTCGATTTATGTTTTGTATGTACTGATTGATTCTTAATGTTTTTGTAAATGAACTGAAAATAAACGATACGATTTTTATTAAATGGAAATAATGCTTGGCTATTTTGCTTGCACAGTTTTGCAGTGCCCAGTTTAATGTTTATTGAAATATATTCACAAAACAATTACATATATTTAAAGTTAAATAATCACTTTGTTTAAACAATTAGACGTGCTCAAGTATATACTTGTTACTACTAGATATTTACGCGTTTCGTTTCGTTTCGTTTCGGTTACAACGAATTCTTCTGACTGCTGCGTGTGTTTCAGCTCAATATGGGAGACAGAGTGCCCCAAATACATATTGTACAATTATAAATATAATAATGCCCCATTAAAGTGTGTACATAGATGTATACATATATTTAATATATTTATTAAAATTTGATTAGATCGAATAAGTATGTATAATTGAATATTTTTATGTACGTTCATAATTTCTGTTAATATTTAATTGCACACGCCAGTTTTTAATTTATATTTTTGTAGAATTTTCTCTTTTTTTTTTTTTTGGTTGCCATTTCTTCTTGCATTTTAAACTAAAATGTTGCTGCAGTTTAACGCCTCAATTGAATAACTTAAATTAAAATGTTTTTCCTTTTTTTTTGTGATTAAGTTTTCGTATTTTAGTTGAGCTTTTTGGAATGTAATTAATGTTTCGACTTTGCTCAAAAGTCTGAGCCAAGTAAAAAGTTTCCGGTTTACTTTGGCCTCTCACAAAGGACACACGGCTGGAATTGGGATCTGTATGTCATCTCTGTGTGCAGTTGGAGGACAAGCGACCTTAACGCCTGCCCAGACCAAAGTTGAAGGGTTGTGGACGCGTCGTCCGCTTGTTTTGTCGGCCTCCCTGTCGTCCTGCAAATGAGAAACAAAAATCGTATTGTAGTAGTACATAAGAATGAAGTATGCAATATTAGTAACTAGTTAGTAACTACCCGGTATTTAAAAAATAAGTAAAATGGGATATTGTATTCGTTGCAATGTATGTAACAGGGGAAAGGAAGCATATCCGACCCTATAAAGTATATATATTCTGGATCAGCATAAGCAGCCGAGTCGATATAGTCGATTAATAGTCTGTCCCTTCGTCCGTCCGTCTGTGTGAGGGGCTAGATCTCAGAGACTATAAGAGCTAGAGCAACCAAATTTGGCACATAGAATTCTATAAGCCCAACGCAGATTTTCCACGCCCCTTTCTGCCTCCGTAAATCGCGAAAAGCCACCACTCGCACAGTTTTCAAGATATTAGGATTTTTTTACTAAATCGTAACAAGATCGGACAAATGGAAAGGTGGTAATGGCTGATTAAATGTTTTAAGCAATGTAAGTGCCTAAAAGCATTATTTAAATAAGTAACGGGTATCCTATAGTCGGGAGCTCGACTATAGCTTTTCCCACTTGTTTTAACATATGGGCATTTACACAGAAATGTCAACCGAGACCAAAATCCTAAATTTGATCAAAAACTCACATCTTGTGAAATTTTCCTCCAAAAATGTATTCAAGCTATTTAATTAAGCAATATACGCTAGAAGAAATTCAATAGGATGAACATATAGATACTACATTGGAATAAATTCACTTTTTCTATATTTTTGCCCATTTTCTTAAAAAATGATTTCCAAAATGGACCGTTTGTATTCTATCGATTACAATAAGAAGGATAGTAAGATTGTAACATAAACCATTTAATTCAAAGAAATATATTGAAAGTTTAATATAAATATGTTTTTCGGGCTGTTTTCGATATTTCGATATTTTAAAAAAAGAGAGACAGAAACAACATAAATATCTTATGGAAGAAAATGTCACGTGCAACATGTCGCGTGCGACAGTGACTCAACTCAAAAAAAAGAAAAAAACTACTTAATATTTTTAAATCAAACAAAAAGCATTTTTTAGATAAATGAATGCATTACATTCCAAAATTAATTGCATCAAAAAATTCGTTCACGTTTTGCCGAAATTAGTGTTAGAACTGGTCGCCGAAAAAACACTTATATTTGAGTCGCGTGCGAATGCCTTGGTTTTTTGAAATTATCTTGAAAACGAACAATTTCCCAAAATCAACCTTAGCACCAATTATAGTGCTAATCAAAACCTATAAGTTTCCCTTTTTGTCACAGCAAAATAATGTTTTGGCATATGTTTTATTTCACTTTGAATGCGTACGAATGTCGCATTCGACATTAGTGAATTACTCATATTTAATATCATCTCTGTCGATCATTTCGATAGATCGATATGTTCTGATCGGGATAGCGAAGTTAAGACAGTCTGAATGTCGTACTTGAATTTGTTCACTGTCTTCGGACTGCATTCCCTTAATTAGCAACTCACCTGCAGATGCCATAAAGCCCGGCGGCAGCGCCCTGTAATCAATCTCATTGTCCTGATCGTAATCGTAGTCGTTGCGCTTTCCCAGGCCAAAGGAGTAAGGACGCGAACGCTTGCCCAGACCAAAGTTGTACACCGGCAGACGCTTCATGCCAGCACCTCCATTCGTGTACATATAGGCGCGTCGTCCCAATCCAAAGGCGTAGCGCTCCATCCGCTTGTCGATATCGCCCCCGTTATCCTGCGCCTCTTCGACAGGACTCATTAGCATATCGCTATCGCCATCGACATCTCGGCCGACTTGGCTGCGTGGTTCGTTCCCGCCGATTGCCGGAGAGCCGCATACGTAGCCCAGACAGAAGAGCGCCAGGATCAGCAGTTGGGCGTTGGCGTTCAGCATGTTCATTGTCCCAGACGTGTCACGGCACGTGCCTCCTCGTCCTGTTCCTCGACTTATCTGCAAGTTAACCAAACGGCGGCTCAAACATCAATTCCATTTCTCTATGTTTTTTTTCGTTACGACCAGCTGTCAACTGGAGGCCCATATTTATTTGGGTAAAAATAATATATTAAAATAAAAAAAAAAAATGCAACAGAAATATTTTTAGCAATTGACTAGCAGATATCCTGTTTTAGAAAAACGTTGAAACATTAAAAGTATAATTTATTTATTAATGTATTTATTTATTGTCAATATGAAAGCAGCCGAAATTGATATATAAATTTAAATAAAATACGAAACTAATAAATGTAAACTTATGTACTCTGGGGTATATAAAAAAAAGAAGAAATGTCAGAGATTTTTTCAATTTTATACAAATTTAGATGAGATACTTTTTTCTTTATCTTATAATATCACAAAGATAAGTTTATTATAATGTAAAATTAAACACATTTTATAAAATACCAAGAGAACTTTGTCTAACGGCTTTTAGATACACATATAAAACCAAACGCGATTTAGTAATCATTATGAAAACAATAATTTAGTTGAACTCAGATTTTAATGATTTTTCTTGACTTTATTTGAGCCATATGAAAGAAGAATTTTTTAATCAAATTATTGCAAAAAGATTATTAAAATTGTATTGTACAAAGATTAATAATAAATTCTAGATATTTTGTTTTCTTCATCTTATAATATCAGAAAGAAAAGTTGATCAAAACGTAAAAAAAAAACAAATTTTATAGAATCTCAAATGAACTATGTCTTTTAGATATTTAAAACTAAAAGCAATTTAGTTATTATTATGAAACAAATATTTATTTATTGAATGCAGATTTTATAGTTTTTTCTTGACATTTTTTGAGCAATATAAAAGAACAATTTTTTTAATCAGGTTATTGCAAAAATATAATTATAATTGTATTTTAAATATAACAAAGCCCAAAATTTCGTTGAAACTTTAGAAACTAAATTCTTTAAGCATTTAAATATGTTTTACAATGTAAAAATACTGAAAATTAAATTTGTACTGTATGGAAAATGAAAAATTAGCTTTCAGGTAGAGCAATATACCCATCTCTGGTTCCTAGTGTGGCAAGGAGGAAATGTTTAGGAATTCCGCACATACACATACGCAAACAGATGTCAAATGGCAACAAATTTCCGAGCTTTGACAGGTTGGAGACAAGCAAAAAATAAATAAAAAACAAAGACAAAAACAAAAATAGAAACAGAAAACAGAAACACACGCAATGGAATGCTTAAAAATGTGTTGTAGTAGCTTTTCAGTTCAGAGCAACGTGAGGAGAAGCTTAAAATTTTCAACTTCAAATGCAGCAGACAGCAGAGTTTTCTGCTGGCCTTGCAATCTGTAGTGAGTTAGAGTTGTAGTTATTGCCACCCTTTTGGCTTGAACCCATTAAAATGGAGTTTTCTCCTTGGCCACCTTTGGCTGTCACCTTAATGGTAGCATTGTCCGAAGGTTTGCTGACTTTGTGCTCTGTGTCGAGAGCTTAATCCGCGAATGATGCGACAATTAAGCTGGCCAGCTTTAAATGTGGCTGACAGCAGCTGCCTTTAGTTGGTTATACACTCGTAAAGGAGCTCCAACTGTCAGTCATCTGGTATCTCAGATCTCACTCAGGCCATCGACTTTTGCCATTGCCGTCAAAGTGTCGCCTCTCTAATTGAAAGAACATAATAGAAGTGAACATGCCATGTCATTTTATTGTTGTGTTTGCAATACTCGCATCTGAATGCATTTCCACTTCCTTGATGCAAGTGCTGTACACTTTACACTCTGGGCACGTAGTTGACCAATGGAAGTGGTTATTGTAACTCGTAGTTTGCGTTGACAAACCACTTGTTGTTTGCACAGGCAAATGAAGTCGCCGCTTAAGACACAAGACAAGAAAAGTCAAGAAATGAAAGGACACGACCATTTTCCATTAGCTTAAATTCTGTTGAAGGAGCTTAACGAGGCTTACTTCTCAGCGCCAATTGATGTGACATTGAATCCCCAGTTCACGTTGTCTCACATAATGATGTGCAAACATTGGAGACGCGCACTGAGTTAATTGTAACATGCGCTTCTCCATAACATTTCATAAATTGCACATACGCAACGTTGGCTGTCATAAATTCTAGCTGGCATGCAACAACAAATCATGCAACAGGTTACACACAACACACCGCAAGGCCATCATGGCCAGATGGGCACCTTCTTCTTCGCCATGATTTACAATCCTGGTGGCAGCAACAGCTGCGCATTTTCCACGCCGCACAATGAAAGCGAATGCGATGTTGATAATAGGCGGAAAATCGTCACATTCACGTTCGCTGGAACATTATCAAGCGGTATATGAATGTGAATGTTGACATTTGCAGCACAATCGAATCGTAAATCTGCAAAGCGAAACTTCTTTGAACGCATCATGCAACAATAAAACCTTGTTTGTCGCAACACAATATTGAAAACAATAAACCTTTTTTCCCCTTTTCCGGGCAACTTTAGCTGCGACGTTGCCCCCGTCGGCATTATCTGTTTATGAATTTATGGTCATAACTTTTGTGGCCTGACCATGGCCCATTGGCCTGTTCTATTCAGCTTTGTTCTGTTTTGTTCTGCTCTGTTCTTTGGCTTTCTCATATCCGTCGCGGCGATTAGATTGTCCGCAAGCAAAAATGCAGCGGAAATTCAGAAAAGGGTCTTTGCTGTTTTCTAATTAAGTTGGCAAAACTTTCGCTGCCACGGCTACAAAAATTGCAATGCCTGGCAAATTGGACAAGATGCCAAAGACGCCAAGATGCTTCAAAGGTGATTGGCGAGCAAAAAAGGATATGAGCAGCAAAAGCCAATAGAGCAACTTCAGCTCGTAGCGTCGTAGATTGAATATGTATCTATGTAAACTACACAACTTTCTGTACGAATGTCGCTATTCAATTTACAGTCGAGCTTCCAAAACTCGAACTTCTATAAATCGAATTTTCTCTAGCTCGAACTAAACTAAGTGGCTTAAACTTAAAAAAAAGAAATTCTTAAAAATAGCTAGAATCAAGTTGGGTATACATAGGAATATTGTGTACAACCTTGATTAAAAATCCAATCAAATCTGTATCATTTTTTTGTCGTACAATTTGTGTAGCAGTGTAATCTAACAGTTGTCAACTCTTTCCGGGCTTTAAATTAACTTATGATCTTGCTCATCTTGCCCTTCATAATATACTTTAAATATTACTGGATGGTTGCGATTTTTAAATTATTTCTTTAATTTTTATACTCTGATAATATTTCTTAGTTGAATTTTCTAATTTATGATTCCCCGTTTCTCAACCTTCTTTTCGGTTTCTTAAAGTCTTATTGTATGATTTATTTCTTCTACACACACACCTATCTACACAGCTGAATTTAAAACGTTTCAGCCGCAGGAAAAGCTTCACAAATGAGGCAAAAATTAACTGTTCACAATTGTAACGCACGCAATTTTAACATATTTTCTACATTTTTTTTTTAAATTGCAAGCCACAAAAGGTAACAACACCCACGTTGGATAAGCTGCTTAATTAAGTTACGCTCAGGTAATGAAGTGGCTAACTTCTGTAGGCCAAGTTATGGCGGTTAAGCATTGAAGCACTAATGGAAAGGCCACAGAGCAGAGTTTACTCGGGTTTATATTGTGTTTTCTTTTCATTTAGCAATAAAATAATTTATTTATTTATTTGCTTAGCCATTTCCTAGATAAACAATATGTTTACTACATACAACAAGTTTTGCCCTCTGGCTTCTCACTACATCTTCAGCTTCAGCTTCTTGCCATCAATCAACAATTGTCCTGCGATTTGTTTATTTAATATTTTTTGTGTCTAGCTTTTGGGTGATTTTACTTTTTTGTTGGTCTTATTGATTTAATTGCAATTTGATTGAGGCTTGTCTTTTGTCTTTAGGCTTGATTCGTTTTTGTCTTCGCCTTTACATAACATGTCCTCCATACGCCACGTTGTCCCTCGAATCTTTCCCCCCTTTCTGTCTTTTTCATGTCATTTGATGCTGCGAGCGATTCCCATAATCAAATTTATCTCCATATTCCTCGCAATTGAAATTGTATTGGATTTAGGCTGTTTTCCTTACATCTTCTTGTGTCTAAAATGTAGATTGAAATAGCATTGCATACTTTTGAGGGCTAGCTCAGTCAGATTCAAGCTCTGTACTTAGATGAAAGCAGAATCTAGTTGCGATCAACTGAATTGTATCAAACTCTCTGAATCTAAGAGATCTTTTATCAATTCATAATTTTGTTTCTTCCTCTCGCTTTTTAGCTTTAATTTATTTTGTAATTTAAATACATATACTAGTACATACATATATTTTGTAAATCTTAATGTTTTGTGTCAGCTGCTTTTAGCTTGACAATAAATAAATAAATTAATAAAATTGGTCAATAATATTATATCACAGACCTGAATAAAAAAGGTAAATATTTGAAAACAATTTTTATATAAATTAATCTGAGCTCCGACTTTAAATATATTGGTTAGATTTTCTTTTTCATTAAATTTTCTAGCCCTCAATTGCAAATCTTTCTATTTTGAATAAGCATAATTCTAATATTGCTTAACATATTTCTGAGACAGGTAAAACAGGTAAGCATTTTACTTTTGAGGGTGTTCAAATAATTGAAATGTTCAAGATGATTAGCTTTTGGGTCTCTGCACTTGGATTATTAATAAATTAAATATAAAAAAACATAAATAAAAATATAAATAGAAATAAATAAATTTCACTTATTGGATAAGAAGCTAGCACTTTAGATATTCCCAATTTGTGAAATAAGGAAAGACTGCTTTAAAATTCAAACAAATTAGCATAGAAATCGACAACTGAGCAGACGAACTGACTATGCAATTCATGATAAGTAATAAAGATTTCAGATTCGCAATTTGTCATGCATATTTAACTCAATTTAATTCAAATAAAGAATATGTATTTTAATTGGATTTTGCACTGCAGATTTGCATTTGTGTTTGAACGTGTCTCATAAGAAATATCTGTACATGTTAATGTTAATGCATATTAATTTTCCTTTGATTATTGACAGCTTACTGATTATGCACTAATATATATATGCGACTTGGTAAACTGGACCATCTAATTTTCAAATGTAATTTAAGGTAAGGGACTAGAAACTTCCGGAAATGTTTAGAATTTTTTAAACATAGAAATGTTGATTGTTTGTGAACTCAGTATTTTTTTTATTAGTGGACAATTAAGTGACTTACATTTAAATACAGGAAAGTTTTTCCCGCGGCACACGAATATTAACAATTGAAAAACGCCAATTACCGAAAAAGTTTAAATTAATTTTATGCACAAGATTTTCAGCACAAACACTTTCTAAATCTCAAGTTTGAGTCAATTGTCCTTTTGGGCAGGAAACTTGCTGCTGCTGCACGTTGACAGATCAAATGTCGGTTAAGTTTTGAATCCTCGGTGGCTAAAACGTTCGTTCTTATATGCAAAGGCAGCCGAGGGATTTTCGCGCTTGTTTGTTATCAGTTCAGTTTAGTTCAGTTCGGCGTTGACGCCCACGGAAAAAGCAACAGTCGACGACGAATGACGACAATGTGTGGAGTGTGTAGTGGTGTGTGTAGTGGAGTGTGTAGTGGTGTGTGTAGTGGTGTGTTGCTGATGTGGTGAGTTGAATTTGTGGTTGCCTATTTCACCATGCTGTGTTCTCGCTAGACGACTGTACCGTGGTTGCCATCGTTCAGGACAACACACAGGATGTAACAAGTGGCTATGATTTGGCCGGTGTCTTGGCCTTGAAGCCAAGATGCACTCTACTACTTGTTCATTACCGTCGTTAACACCGTGTGATGCCAGAAACTAGAAATGGGGAATAATAACAGACGATAGGGATATTCAGTTACTTCCAGGGACCGCAAATAAGAGTTATGACAAACTGGATAGACTTTTATTTTCAATTTTTATTTAAAAATTATAGAATAAAAGTTATTTTCAATTGTTATTATAAAAATTCAAAATAAAAGTTTTTTTTTCAAATATTATTAAAAAAATTGAAAATAAAAGTTATGATTACATTTTTGTTGTAAAAGTTTAAAAATAAAAGGCATCGTCGCTCAGACTCTCCTTGGCTGTGCCTTGGCTTATAAAAACATGTCACTTATTAAAATACGCCTATTCAAAAGACACTTACAGCATATTTTTATTTTTCAACTTTTATAATAAAAATTGAAAAATAACTTTGATTTTCAATTGCTTAAATAAAAATTTAAAGTCAGAGTTAAATCATGATATTTAAAAATAAATGGAAATTTAATTATTATTTTATAATTTTTTTATTTAGATCGAAAAATAAGAGTTTTCAATTAATTTTTTTGTTAAAAATCAACAAATAACTTTTATTTAATAATTTATATTTTGAATATTATAATCGTTACTTTCCCTGGTTACTTCTGACAACCAACAGGAAATAAAAAACATAAAATTATTACAAATTTTTTTTTAAACATATTCTGATTAAAGTTCCATCACAAGTAAATAAGCGATTACTATTGAAATTACCTGCTGACTGCGCCCCATGAAGTAGTACCTCATTAGTGTGCCTTAAAAGCCGCCCCCAAGAACACTCCATTGCACATTACACAAGCGCCGAATAAGTGCAAAGTGTGGGTGGGAGGGAACATTATGCATGCATGTAAGTATGTGACCAACTATTTCTCAATTTCATTGAAAAATTGTCAACTAGCCGAGCTGCGCATTAGTCAAATGCTGAGAACTTGCCCGTCAGCGACTTTTCCTTTGCCTTTTCCCTTTTATTTTATATTTTTACTTCTTTTTGTATTCGTTTTCTATTGCTTTGCTTTGTGGCAGGCAAACAGCTGACAGTTTAAATGACATGCATGCTATTTGTATTTGTTTGTCTGCATATGCCTCCTCCTCCTCCATCCTGATCCTGATATGCGCATCCTTTAACTGTGCCTGTAACATTTCAAAAGCCATGGAACGCCATGGAATTTTATGCGGCATGTCTTTTACTTATTTATTTTTACAGGACTCTTGGTCTTGTGGTCCTGTGGCTGCCTCTGGCTTTGCACTCGCTTCTAACGATTTACAAATGTCATGTTAACTTCTTGGAACTCCATCGATGACAATCTGCCCGAAAGCGACAGCAAAAAGAAACAAAGCTGCCGGTTAGGTTCGAATTTGAATGTTTCACAAATTATTATTTGTTTAAAAAGGGCAGCATTTACCAAATCCAGACTTATTTATGTATAGCCATATGTAATTCTAGTGCCCTCAAAAGTTTGATTATTATTCTTATTTTTTGATATACAGAACCAAAATACTATATTTTCTCCGGAATGTTCTAGACAACTCAAATCAAGGTTTAAATATTCAAACTATAAAAAATTGCAATTTATTAAAAAATTAAAAAAAATAAATAAATAACAAATAATATAAAATAAATAATAAAGATTAATAAATAATAAATAATAATAAATAATAATATATAAATATAAATAAACTATTTATATAATATTTTAAATCATTAAATAATTAATATTTGTATTGAAAATTCCAATAAATATACGCTAGCCGACTTTTGCTGCTCGGAAAACATGCTCCGATATTTTTCTCAATTGTTTTTAAAAGTAATGACCATCAATATCTCTAGAGATTTTTCGAACACACCTGTAAATCATTTAACTTTATAAATAAATTTACCAAGAAATGACTGTTTATATTAAAATATGTATCTGCGCTGCAGTTTTTTACCAAGAAATGACTGTTTATATTAAAATATGTATCTGCGCTGCAGTATTAAATGTTTTACAAATTGTCTTTGCAAAATAACTAATGTGAACACCAAGGATAACAACCACTAAAGAGGAAAATACTAATTTGTTCCTCCTGCCATTCCATGCATTAGAACGAATCCTGGTAATTCTTGATGGCAATTCAGTGAAGGCAAATTGCCAACCAAGAAGCCATCAGCCATCAGGACATCAGGAATTTGCCACCCACTGAGCGCCGAACAGTAAATAGTTTAACTACGTAATACAGAAATCGTTTGGCTAATTGCAAAATATTGTGAAAATATTGGTGCAAGTTTGGAAAGGGGCCATGCTGGGAATGGGACAAGAGTCCAAGAGTGGACATGATGTTCTGTTCCGTGCTGTGCTAATTGCCACTCGGGCGTATACGTAACGCCATTTAATGGTAGAACGAACAGCGTGAAATTATGGGGCCAAATCATGATGAGTATTAAAATTGCATTGAGATTTGCGGGGCGTGTGACATTTATATGAGTTGGAATGTGTTTGAAACCAATGATGACAACAGTATTAACATATGCATTGGGTATATGACGTCAAGTAAAGTCAGGCCATTTAATAAAACATTGTTTCCGCTGACAGAATTCACTTGATTCTCACGATTCGGCTTATTCACCACAGCAAATCGATCATAAATCTTGGCGCTGATAGCGCGATTGGTTATGACGAACATCGTCTCCATATCCATGTCCATATCTGTGTCCGTATCTGTATCTGTATCTGTATCCATATCCAGAGCATGTTCGAGGCGTGCTAGTTAATCTCAAAGGTCGCGGTGTTGCACACCGGAACAGGTTAATAAATTTCCCAGTTGGCCAATGACAAATCATTAGCCCGGTCCCGTGGCATATGGTTTACTTTTTGAGCCTGTCATTGTCATCACAGCGAGTCGAGGATATCAAGTGTGGCAGTATCTTGTGGCAGTTGGCCGAAAACAACTGCAGGCCGCCGGGCAGGCACTCAAGTAATTTCAATTTAGTGTTCCAGAAGACAAGTTCAGCAATAAATCATCATTTTCAGCACCGGCTATGACGACGGGGGCAACAAACCTGCAAGAAACCAACCACAGTCAGCAAGCGTCCAACCAGTTTAGCCCACACCTACTCCAACACACACACACACGCACACACATACATCTGCAGAAACAGACTTCCCACCAAAAAAATGCATAAGCAGAAAAATAAACGTCAAAGAAAACATTTTTTGTAGTTGTTAGATGACAACAACAACAACAACAACAAAACAACAGCAAAAGAAACCTAAAAAATTGTAATCACGATTTTTATGCAGCGCTTTCGGCGATTTTTCCCACAACAAGTTTTCAGCTGGATTTTAATTGATTCGGCGCATGAGAAAAAAAAAACAAACACACACAGAGTGCAATGCAAAATGCACTTGAGATCCAGATGAACTTATAGTGGCGTTAGATATCCGCAAGAATAACAACTAAAAGTCAGCACAAGATCACATATGTATACATATATACACAGGTATGTATGTACATATATGTATGTATATTCAATCATCTAATATATTTATATTTCTAGCGTATGGAATTATAATTAGAACTCTGCTGGCGATATTTACAACTAGTGTAAGTGCAAAGTACATAAAATTACTTGAATGTACTCTTTGTTAGTCTTTGTGTGTGTTTGTAGTCGTAAAGTTGAGTGTGAGTGTGAGACAGAAAGTCAGCAAAGAATGCTGCTGCTGCTGCTGCTGGCGCTGCTCTCCTCCATGCGGCGTTGCTGCCGGTTTCTTCTCAATGACACACTTTTTTTGGAACGCGCGGCCAGAGTCAGAAGTAGGTGAGCAGTCAGCGTCGACGTCAGCTTCGGCGTCAGCGTCAGACGTCAACGTCAACATCGGCTTCGTCGTCATATACATATGTACATATATGTATATTTATACATTTGCGTTATCCATTCTACGCTTCGCTGCATTGAAATTTCTTTTTCGCTTTCTTTTCGAACTCTACAAAGCACCAACACTTACACTCGCTCACTCTCTCTCTCATTCGCTCAATCTCTTTGTGCGTCTCCTCTGCTTTAATGTTCTCTCTTCGCTGCTCTCCGTTCGGCTGCCTTTCTGCTCCCCTCTGTCGCTCTCCTTTACTGCTGCGCTCTCTCTCTCTCTCTCTCTCTCTCCGCATTTTTGCTGCCACCCACTGAAGGCGAAGACGCTGCCACTCTATGTATGCATGTTTGTGTGTGTGTGTGAGTGTGTGTGTATATGGGTCAACTTGAAGTTCTTGGAGAAAACTGGTAGTTCCACTCTGTGGCTTGCAAATGGACGAAAGTGATATGGTTACTTGATCGAAAGCGAATGCGCCAACGTCTCCATCTCCATGGCTGGCCACGTTTATGTCATGCATTCGTAATGAGAACTGTGATCATAGAAAATCGCTACGAGTAGAATCGAATGAGGTCAGGTTCAACATTGGTATTCTAATATTGTTGAGATGTTCCGTTTTAGTTCTCCACACAACGTTGCGTATGCGCAATCGCAAATACAATCACATTCACAATCACAACCACAGGTGCACAGCTGTCCAAACAAAAACAGGAACAACAACAACAACAACATCAACAAGATCCACCTGCAGACCAGACAGGGCTGAAAACGTGATTTCAGACATGCACTTGTTTCTTTTTTATTATTTGTTTTTTAATTATGTAAATGAAACTAACTTCGCCACATAGACAAAAGTTTTGTTGTCTTTCAAAAACATATTTATACAAAATTATGGCTGTTTCTGCTTGCTGCCAAAAGGTGAATGAAACCTGATGAATGCCGTTGAAAAAAAAAACAACAACAACAATAACAGCTTTGTATGTGAGAGGCAACAGGTGAGTCGTCGCTGCAGTATTTAGTGATTTTCACCTGGCGGCGAGTCGCGACTCAAAACTCACGCGCGTGCATTTATAGTTTGCTTTTGTGCTTTCGTTGTTTCTGTTTCTCTTTTTTCTCTTCTTGCTGCTGTTGTTGTTGTTGGTGTTGGTGTTGTGAGTGTGCGCTTGGAATTCGCAAATTGTTATAAACAAAAAACGAATAAATAAAATCACAAAAAATACAACGCCATTTGCTGCCACACAAGAAACAACGACGTCGACGACGACGACGCCGACGACGAAGGCGAAAAGATTACACAAGCGCAGCGCCGACGCAGGCAGCACAAATTACATGCCAAGCTTGTGGGCGCCAAGGGGCAAGCGACTGCGGGAACCGTCCATTAGAAACTACATTGCAATCAAGAAAGCTCTCGCGCGCAGCTTACAGCCAAAGCTGAAACTGAAGCCAAGCCTCTGCTCTCGCCGACGCGACGCGACGCGACGTCGACGTCATCATGCAGCAGCAGAAGCATCCTAATCCGCGATCTCCATCTTAGCACACTGACGCATTATTATTTTTCTGCAACGAAATGAAATATAATAATATTAAGTGGAATTTACATTGTCACTTTGTTGTAATAATATTAATATTAATTAATATTAAAGTCTCTGAGTAGTTTCCACACCTTTTCAAAGTGCAACACATAATGGAGTCTCTATAGATATATATTTAATATTAAACGTAAATAAATCTAATATTTATTCAAATGAATCTAATAACATAATAACATATGCTTTACAATAAATAAAAATAATTATATTATTAATTAAACAATTGCAAAAAATATTTTATTTCGTTTTTGAGTGGTCGCTCACCAGTGTGGATCAGCTGCAAAGTGTAGAGAAATTTATCATTTCACTGCAACGGTTACCAGAGGCATCGGCAGCGGCAGCAGCAGCAGCAGCAAAAGCAAGAGCAGCACCATCAGCAACAACAATAAGAGACGCCAGCAATGATCGCAGCAGCAGCCAGTTTTATTTATTTTCTGTTGTTTTTCTTCTTTATTTTGTTGTTGTTGAATTCGTATTTTAGCGCTCAGTTGGCTCCCATGTGGCTCACGCGCGCTCAGCTGACGCTCGCGCTCTGTACGCGCTCTCGTTCGCTCTCTTTGATACTCAGTGCTCATCGTCGTTGGCGTCGCCGTTGCCGTCGTCGCTGACTGTGACTGGCTGGCTGGCTGGTAACGCCACAAAAACAACACCACAGTTTTTCGAAATTAGTTCTAGTGAGTCTGTGAAAGTGTGAGCGACTATCGGACGACGGCGACGACCACGACAACGACAACGAGCAACGAGGAGCAGAAACGACATTACTTTGAGTTTTGTTTCGTGCACACGCGCGTTCAACGAGCAACCCACACACAACGCAAGCGGATCAACTGCCCAAAAAGACTATTCATTGAATACAGAGCAATTCGATATCCAGATCCAGATCATTGTCATTGTCGGCCGTTGATCGATCGATCGATCGTTGATTCTATAACTGGAACACGTGCAAACATGTCGCATCAGTGCAGCTGCGGTCGCGATCTCAACAACAATTACGTGTCCTACACGAGTGCCTACGCCAATGCGAATGCGGGCCTGGATCGGGACGCCAACGCGAATTCGAGCAGCAAAAACAGCGCCTCCGTCTCGCATCACACACAGCTGACGGCCAAGGTGATGTTCGGCACAGTGGGCGCCATCAAGGAACTGCGCGACAAGGAGCAACAACAACAACAGTCACGGCATGCGGCGACGCGCGCCGGCGAACGGCGCAACTAAAAGTGGGCGTACACTGGACTACAGACTGGGCGTGGCAGCTAGTGATGTCCGCCAGTTGACGAGTTGTCGAGCTGTGTGATCCGAGTGCTGTGCGAAAATTCCAGACCAGATGCAATATACAATTTTGGAATACATTTACATACATACATACATATATTTTAAATGTTTGCCTGTCGCAGACTCGGGCCCAGCCCGGGGACTCATGTTAGAGGCTTCAAAGTGTTTTTTAGAAGAGACAACGCAATCGTTAGGCGATCGTCAGTGTTCAGTGTGCAGAAAGAGTTGCAATCAATCACATCACATTCCGTGCTGTAAAATGGTTTATCCATTACCACGAAATCGTATCCGTATCACACATCACATGCAACTCTTTTGCACATATTGTACACGAATTTTAGCGCTGTTTCTGTATCTGTATCTATAACTCCATCTATACATCTATCTCTCTCCATTGATTAGTTTATTTTGTGCCTGTTTTCAATCTCTGATCTTTTCCATTTTACACCACAAATAATTTATCCATGGATTTCTTTTATCTTCGCTCAATTTCCTGATCTTAGTGGGAAAAGATATTTTGCAAAAGGCTTTTTGGGGTGTAAGTCTCATATTCAAGTGAGGATAAAAAAATTATATTTGAAATGAAATATTTGTAAATTGTTTATGATATTTATACATACATACATATACACAATATATTTTATAGTGCAATACTTTAGCTATATACACACACACACATACGCAGATATGCATAGCTTTAAGTTTGTTTTACATATAAGTGCGACTCTAACTCACACACACACACACACTCACACACGCATACATACATATTTTACAAAAAATATTCGATTGTGCTTTGTCACCGCCGCGTCTGGAGATTTCCAGGCACAAGTCGCAGTCGCAGTCGTCGTCGCCGTCGCAGCTGCCGCTAAATGCAAGGCACGCACACATACCCAGGCATATCTCTTTCACACACACACACACACACACACACACACACATACATAAATATTACACTTATAAAACTGATAATTTGATAATTAACTATACTATACTCTGGCTACAGCTGATATCGTTCCTCTTTTTATGAACAACTTGGAATGCAATTGACGAGAAATACAAAACAATAAATACATAAAAAAAAAGCTAAAAGCTACAAAAAAGAGCTCTTTTTAGCTTGCTCAAGTGATTTTTACTAAAATGGAAACGTATCTTTATTGGCTTAATGAAAATGAAAAATAATCGAAATAATGTTTCTACAATGACCGTGAACTTTTCATTAACAGGATCTGGGAAAGTGTCTGCATATGTATATGTATACATTTGTACATTATATATATTTATTATACCTAATAATTTTACGATTTGTATGTACTATCTATTTATAACGTTAAACTTAACATAACACTCAAGAAATGCAAATAAAATCCCAACTTTTTAATCAACAAATTTAACATGAAACTCTTTGAGTTATTCAATTCGATTTTAATTAAACATACACCAAAAAAAAGGAAAAGGTAGTAAATTGAAATCGAACAAAAAAACAAAGATTATCAGCAACAAGTTAGGGGCAAATAAATCGTGGGCGTTGTCCACGTCAAAGACATGGTTGTTGTCGTTGTTGTTGTGGTCGTTTCCATTGTCATTGTTGAATGCTCAAAACTTTATTCGAACGTGAAAGTAAAAAAAACAGCAAAATAAAAAAAGATAGCATAAATTATGAATTACAATACAGCAATAGAGAAGTAAAAGATGCCAAATGAAAGCGAAGTCTCCGCCTCAAATGCAAAAGCAAACGGTTCTTTATCCCGCGCTCTCGCTCTGTTTCTGCTTCTGCTTCTGCTTCTTCGTCTGCCTCTCTTCTAATTATGACTCGATTCTGACAGCAACTCACAGTCCATCCATATTTGCCAGTGAGAGCATGTACGTATGTATGTGAGAGTGTTTGTGTGCACAGCGCTCACTGATTCTTACGCTCGTAACAGTGACCCAGTCTCAGTTTTACAGTCTGCCTCTCTCCGACTCCGTCTGCTTCTGCCTTTGACCAGCACTTTACAAACGTCATCAGAAGCAGAGACGCAGGCAGAGGCAGAAGCAAAGGCAGACGTCGACGCAGCTGTCGCCGCAGTCTTGGTCGCGTTTCATTTCATTTCAGTTTGACGCCTACGTCGACCTATTCCTCTCGCATTCTCTCTTCGCTCTTCGGACAAAGCTTATGATGGATCAGACTAAGCGTTTGTTGTTTGCTCTCGCTGTTCTTTTTTCTCATACCTCCCCACTCCCGCCTTTCTGCTTTATTAAGTGCACACTCGAATCAATTGAATTCAATTACCCAAGTGCGTGGCTCATGTCAGGCAAATTTATTTGCTTACGTATACTTAATTTACGTAAGGCATAAAAGGGGCGCATGTTTAGATCGCTCGATCGAGGCATTTCCATTGACGATGCGAACTTGTTGTTGTTGTTGATGAAACAGCCTTGCCCGTTATTGCAAGTCAATTGAAACGATCAAATGTCCAAGTGACAATTAGCAATTGGTTTATCGAAATTGTTATAAACAAACTCGTATCTTATTGTCGCTTATTGTGTTTATCTTAAGATCTATATGTTCATCTAATCTATTGAAATTCCAGTTCAATAGTTACTGCTCTAAATTTCCAAATATTATCATACATAAGTACATTAGGATAAAAACAATATCTAGGTTAGATTCTTTAAAAAATTTAGAAATCTTTTTTAAAAGAGTTAGGAAAACAATTTAAATTTTAATTTCAAACAGAAGCTTGGGCTAAGTCGTTTGGAAGTTTTCAGTCTTAATCTTTTGACAGATAACTTCTCGAATACACTGTCATTGTCTTTTGTCTGAGACGTATCCGAGTCCCCTTTAGTTATTGGGACTTCCCCTCCGATTCTTCGTTAACCTTAGGATCTCGCTCGCTAAGTTAATGTCAATTACGAACAAAGTCCGCTGTAAACAATTCACTTTTTCAACATCGTGATGATACATCAACTGCTTAATTTATGAGGTGCAATTTTTAAGATCTTTTCGTTGTTCTCCGTTCCCCTTTAGCTTTTTGGAAGCGTTGGCCAAGAGCAAAAGCATCATTGCCCCCTGGTGAAATATTTCTTTGTGTGTGTTGAGTTATTTTTTTTATTTTTTCACTTTTTCTTGTGGCAAGAACTTTCTCTTCTAATTGAAAGCAGTTCGATGAGGCGGACGATAAGCGTGAGCTCGAGCGGATTGTCGATGCTGGTTCAGGGGCGCGGAAGGGGGAAGGAACTGGGAGGCAAAATATCCAGCTGGGCATCTTTTGATGCGCGTTGCCGGCGGATGAATGACGATCGATGAAGTTGCCCACCATGTAGTAAGACGTTGATTTTTTCACAGCCTCGGGCAAATTTCAAAGACTGAATAAAAAAGAGTCACAGCTTATTGACGGTGAGGTGGCGATAAGCGTCAAACTGAAAATAAATAATAAACATATGGAAGAGTGGAAAAAACAACTGTTACTACCAGATACCAGATGCCAGCAACAAGAGCAGCAGCAGCAGCAATCTTAGCCCCATTGGACAGCGAGAACTGGTCGTTCGCCTGGAACTCTTTGAACGTTGATCATTTTATTTGTATTTTTTTTTCACTTTTTTTTTTCTTTGGTGAGCGACGCAGCGAGTCGTGGAAGCTGTGGCATGTCTCTGGCCATGGCTCTGTCTTCTGGCTGACTTCAGTGTGTCTTTTGGCTTCTAATGCCAGCTGTAAGGTGAGAATCGATTTAGTTCGGTTTACGGCGATCAAAGCAACAAACGCGAAAAAGTTTCTATTTTGTGTGTGGCGCACGCTATTCGAATAAAAGTGAAACAGTGCCAGGAAGAGGAACAGGAACAGGAAAAGGAACAAATCTTCATTCTCTGCCCTCCCATTACATGACATCGCAGCAACAAAAGTGTTTGTGGAAATTGCCAGCTAATTGCAGCAGGTGTTAATCATTTTCGGCTGCACTCAGCATTTTAGGTAAATCAATTTCCGTTTTGCAAAAATATCATGAAAATTGATTATTAACCTTAATGGCCAGATTGCCACAGTTAGCCAGTTAGTGGTAGTTAAGTGAGCGTGTCCCAAAGCATTTACAATTTTTGCGCACCTTCAAACAAAACGGCTTTGACGCTGGCCTGGCCTGGATAATTTCTCTATGACAACGACTTCCTGGCTATAACCGAAGGCCGCACTCAGCCACTGAAGTACTGAGCCACTCAGGTGATGTTCAGGTGGTGCAGTCGGCAGGTGGTTGGGCGGCTTGGGGGAGTCAAATAAGGGCCTTATGCAAGTATGACCAATTGCTTTGGTCAGACAAGCAGACAAAATTGCATAATTTGTTTTCGAAAAATAATAGAAAATTTGAATTATTATGAACGACTTAAAGGCATAGGCGGTGTTTTAAAACAATGCTGGGGGAGTTGCAAAATGATTTGAAGTTTAATGTAAACTAGATATTTACCAATCTGTATTTCAATTAAATATAATTTAGTAGAAAACCTTAACTAAAAGCACAAGATTAATCATATACATAATGAGAATTAAAAACATATTATTCAAATCGGATAAAAAACAGTTCGATTTTTAGGAATACTAAGGCCAAAGGTTAGAAAGATTAACTAATGCCCGATTACCCTCAAACTCATAATTGCCAAGTGCTCAACTCTTTTTTTTTTAATTATATGTTAAATTATATATTAATTATATATTAAATTTAATATTGTTAATCGCAAAGTTGGATATCAGAAATTTTGGGGCATGCAAATGATTTCGTCACTAGACTCTTACAACGTAAAGAGGTTTTTTTAAAGTTTAGTTAATGTACATTTTCAAATATTTATTTTTATTACGGAATATTAATGCAATATATTAATTGAAATCCGGCTAAGCCCGCCTTCGCTTAAATTTGCATTTTCAAGATATTAAGGGGGAAATCCCCCTTTATTCAACGCCACTGTGCACTGCACAAAGCTGGGCAACTGAAGACTAGCAACAACAACATTAGAGGCTCAACACTTGCACACAATTTGTATGAATTGCAGTTAATATGCTTTGTGGATTATATGGAGAATAGTAACTCTTGACGCTTGTTATGCGTCCAGTGAAGCATTTAATATGAACGAGTATTACATCAAGACAACGGGGAAAACCAAAGAGTAAAATGCTTAACCAAAAAACATGCACAGCCAAAAAAAGATAGACAGCATAAAAATCACTCGGACAAAGTTGGCAAAATGTGAAGAGCTACTTAATGTAAATTCACAAGATATAGTATACATAGAATTCAGAGATATCTCAAAATAAGAACAAGCGGAAAAGGCTACAGTCGAGTTCCCGACTATAGGATACCCGTTAATTATTTAAATATATATAAAATAAGTTTTATTGCATACTTTTAGGCACTTACATTGCTTCAAAACTTAAGTCAGCCATTACCACGTTTCATTTTGCCCGATCTTGTGTCGATTTAGTCGGATGATAGCTAATAATAGTAGTTAACGTTGATTACCAAAAGATTGTTTAATATTTAAACCAAACATGATGTGCTTGGGGTCTATAGAAGTCTGTGTGCTAAATTTGGTTGCAGACGGACATACGGATATGGCTATATCGACTCGGCTGTCGATTCTGATCAAGAATATATATGCTTTATAGGGTCGGAGATGCTTCCTTCTACCTATTACATAAATTTCAACGAGTATAATATACCCTTTTACCTTTTCTTAAGTAACGAGTATAAAAATATCACATAACCATTTAAGAAACCTTTTATTATTATAGGTACTTTACCGTGGACAGCACTTTGTATTGTAATTGTTAAATAAATAACCATAAATTAAGCATTCAGAAAAACAGTTTGCACTTCCAGATTGTGGCACATTTTTTAGTGTTGATGTAATAATTGTGGTCAATCATAATTCAAATCACAACAACAATATCAACAACAACAACAATTGGCATTACATTGGCGACGCGAATTCGCCATCCATAATTAAAGTTAATTTGCGCGCTTATTGATTCCAGTTAGTTTGTACATAAGTAAATTTTTTTCATTTCATCGTTTTTGCCCACAGATAAATACGAATGGAGTCCAATAATTTGCCATGACTTGCAGCTATAAATATGTAATAACAAACATGCAATCAATGCTATATATTTATAATATTTTTCCTCAGTAGTTTTGTATGAAATTTAATAAATCGATATAATAAATTCCTTTACATAAGTAAAAGCAATTTGTCATAATTCTTAACGAAATCTGTAGTTAAAACAAAATAACTCGAATGTGCTCGACCATAAGATACCTGGTACCCAAATTTTTAGATGCCCTTTTAAGTTAATATTTTCATAGATGCGTTTAATAACTTCCCGTCACCAAATTTATTAGCTCTAGCTTTTAAGTGTCTAAGATCTAGGTACATTTTTTTTTTTTTAAGATATAGATGAAGCTTTTTGTATTGTGTGATTGTAAAGTATGACTGATATAAAGAGAACATATCATTCAAAAAGAATTTAAATGACCTTTCCATTGTTGCCACACTTTACATGAAATAGGTTCAAATTGGCCACCATTGTATATTTACTAAACCTAATGAATTCGTAGATTCCTGCTTCTGCCTGTAACATGTACTTGCACAAAGATATAATAACCATATTTGCAAGTCGTCAGTTAGTACAGGTTCAAGTTAATAATACGTATATGTATTAACTGGGGCTTTACGATTCAACCGGAAGAATGTAAAGTTGATACAAATGACTAATAGGGTTTGACATGCTCTTATAGTTCTAGTAGCCGCATTCACATGAGGGATAAACTTGGAATGCCGCCGTTGTGGTTCTTGATGCTGTTGCTGACGTCAGGCGCCGTGGAGGGTCAAAAGAGGGTAGAAGAGAAGGAGAAGCTGGTGGCGAATAGCAAGCGGCCCACTCAGGAATTGCCACGGCCATTAACGGTGCCCAGGGAACTGTCAGATGGCCAGGGTCAGAGGGTCGAGAGCGAGAGCGAGAGCGAGAGGAATCCCCGCTCCCGTCGACCCACGCTGATGGATGTGGCGTTGCAGCAGAGTGTGCAGCAAGGACTCAATGCCATGGCCGAGCTCTATGGCAGAATACAGCCACAAATGCTTCTGAATGGTGTGCTATTTGATGTTTTATTGCTGCCAACCATATTTGCAAGCCATTTTTTATTTTTCCTGTTTGTTTGTTTGTTTTCGTTTCTAAGGTCAAACGCTGAAGGACAATCATCCAGCCGCTCTCCTCTCACGCTTCAATGCGCCCAACACGGAGTCCGAGCGTCGGGAGATGGCCGCCTATGCGACCATTGAAGCCGCCAAAGCCTTTCGCCAAAAGTAAGTCCTCGGGCGGGTGAGTCAGCTCATAAGCCACAAATACTAACATATCATGCTGCGCATACGAGTATGTGACATTTGAACAAAGCTATTGCCAATGACGCATAATTAAAAATCAAAGTGTATTTCCATGTGCGAGGGTAACTCAAGAAGTTTCAAATCATATGCATTGAATACGATCATATTACAAATATTGGGAAAAAAGGAGAGAAAAATTCTGGAATTCCAGGAAAAAATTAGCCCCAAACGTGTAAAAGTTCGGTAATCTCTGTATTTCTGAATTCAAGTAAGATTTTCCATTCCTTCTCAGCAAATATTTAGATTATCGGGGCTGTATACGAACTTTTTCAGTGAAATCAAATCAAATCAAGTTCTTTGTTCTTTTTCGACTATTTTGATGCTAAATAGTAGCCGTTTTAACCGCATATTGTTTTAATTTAACATAAATTTTCTAAAAACATACTTAAACAAGCGGGAAAGGTTATAGTCGAGGTCCTTGATTGACTATGGGACAGCCGTTACTTGTTTAAATATTTAAAAAATATGTTTATTGCATACTTTTAGGCACGTACATTGCTCAAAAACTTAAATTAGCCATTACCACCTTTATATTTGTCCGATCTTGTTGCGATTATGTAGGATGATAGCTTATAATAATAGAAAACGTGGTGGCTTTTCGTGATTAGCGGGGGAGGAACGGTCAAGAATATATGTGTATATACTGTATAGGGTTGGAGATGCTTCCTTCTCCCAGTTACATACATTTCAACAAATAACTTCTAATTTTTTAAGTAACTTGTATAAAAATAGATGCTCAAATTTTGAATTTTAACTTGAATTACTCAATTAAATATTATGAAATTACTTCGATTGACTTTCCCAAACTCAGCAAACAGCCCTCGCAAAAAGGCATGGCAAAAGTTGGCACTCTCGAGTGTTCCACCCGCAAGCAATCTAATGCAAAAAAAAAAATAAGAAAAAAAAAGCAGTACCACAATATAACAATAATATGTCCAAATGAGATGACGACGCCCCAATAGAAATAGCCCATAAATGCCCTTGCTTCCCTCCCCTGCTTCCTCCGAGGCTATAACAATCTTTAACTTTCTCGCTTGATTAACGAGTTCTACGGCATCCATGGCACCCATCGGTTGGTTAATGAATTGAAGTTGAAGTTGAAGTGCGCTGACAAAAGTGCTTCAAAATGTGACCAGCAGCAAATGGCAAAATGTCGTAGCTGAAACGAGAGTCAACGATTGTTGAGAGTCAACTTTCACTTTGACATTGAAATACCAGATAATTGCAAGCCAGCAGCAGCAGCATCGTCATGGTCTGGACCATAACAGACCATTCAAGTTAAGCCAAATTGTATGATAGGTGAAGGTAAATTAAAGGTGCTCCCTCCCTCCCCGCCATTCCTCCTGGCCTCTCTCCGGTGCAAAAGTAAACGACCTCTTTGGTCAGAAGACAACGGAAATGCCAGTCAAGTGGGCAACCGCACTTGTAGTTTTTCCAGTTCCAGTTTGCAAGTTTTCACTTTTCACAACGGGTTCGACAATTGAAGTTTGAATTTGAGTTCGAGTTCAAATTCGTGTTTGTGTTCGGGTTTGAGTTTTAATTTTAGTGTCCGTGCAATTTTCCACATACGCATTAGACAATGCTTAGCCAGAACTTTCACTTAAATACAGAAAATCGAACACAAACCTCTTATGGCCAAAAGCTGGTGCAATGAGCCAAAGCCGTCCAAATACTTTTATGTAATTGCCATCAACAGAGTCGCTCAATGAGCTGACAACAATAAAAGTCCATGACGAAGACGCTGCCATCGTCTTTAAAAGACAATAAGTATGTCCCAGCTCTTACTCTTTCTCATACCCTGCACCCATTGGGTATAATAGACATTCTAAAGATCCACTGATGCTTTCAATTGTCAGAAAATATATGTTGAAACATTTGTTAACATTTTAACTTGATTAAATTGTCTTCTAAAGCAATTGTCATCAATACATCTAATGATTTGTTAAACACACATGTTAATGAAAATTGGTTTTCTTTTATTTTTTCATTCTATTAGTGTCATTTTTTATTATATTTCCTTAATTCCCCATTTCATTTTAATTTAAGTCTCAGATAAAATAAATACCTTAAAAATTGATTGTGATACATTTGCATCATGTTTTAATAACAATATAAAAAAATTTATTATTTAGTTGCATTTCATCATTATAATTTCTTAAATGTTTACAAAAATATTTGCTGACTAAATATGAATGCTCGCGAATGAATACTTCTTTATGAATACAACTGCTCAACTATGTAATACTACTTATAAAATGGTCAAAAAAGTCTCTTTCATACATAATTTTCCCCGTTTTTTTGTCCACTTGGCCTGCAGATTGCCCAAAATCAAATTACGAAAGGTGCAACTGGGTTGATTTAATTAAAAATTAAAAATGAGCTGCCATCATCATCATCGATGATGTGACTCGTTAATATTGCCAAAAGCAGCATTTAGCCAAATTAGAAGAAAGCAAGTGAGTGTGCGAGATTGTAATTATAAGTTTATATACAAGCAAACATGGACAGCGACAACAAACGCTAGAAAATCCAAAGGCGCCCTCTGATTCAGACCCCTTCCTCGGTCTATCGAAAAGTCAGCGTCTCAGCATTCGCAATTTGATTACATCAAACAGCGACAACAACAACAAAAGGCATAACAAACAACAAACAACAAGCTTCGACTGATATGCCAAAGAAAGATACAAATACAAATACAGATACAGATACAAACAAAAAAACAAGTAATAAGACGCGACTTTCGTTTTCTACCGCACGAATTCGGCCTCAAGCTCCCAACACTACGAAAGTTTTATATATTTATACATATGTGTACATGTTTATATATATATTTATTTTATTTTATATACATATTTATTTGGTTTTTTCATGTTTTTATTTGTGGCGACGTTATTGAGTTCATTGAACGCAGCTGCGGCTGCGCCTGGCTATAATTGTGTGTACGTGTAGGTGAACGATTGCGCATACGCCATGTTGTCTAAGGTAAAGGGCGCTCCGGGCTTGTTTTATAGCCATTAAAATGAATAATTAAATGAAAACCCAGAAAACCGAAAAACTGACATTTGATAAGCTCGAAAAGTGTGAACGGGCATTTTCCACTTTCACCACGCATAATACGATCAACTGACGCTGACTGTTAAATACCCTCTCTGAACAGGCATGAATACTATGTGTATAACATTAAAAAAATATTAAATAAAATTTAAGACTGGTAAAACAAATATAATTATGAAAAAATATAGTTTCATTTAAAAGACTCTCGACATGACATTTTTACAAAATTATCAAAAACAAATACCTGATTTAATGTTAGCTGATTATCTCAACGTTTTTAAGCTAAAAATTTAAAATTCTTCTGGGCTCTAAAGTTTTTAAAGCAATTTTAAAAAGAAAGTGACCAAAATCAAAAATGATTTTTAATATAATACGTTCCTTAATTAAAAAAATTAATATTCAAATATAAGCCGAAGTGAGCATTATTAATTATTTTGGTATAGTGGTATTTCCAGCAATATTATAAAAATTAATTAAATGAGCTCTTTAACTAAGTCCCGATAAAACTAGTTCAAATTATACTTTCATTATTTTTTTAATGAAGTTTAATTTAAGCCAGTTTTATGATAATTTTGAAAGTTTTTTATTTCCAGTTTGATATCTTTTTTACTCAATTAAAATTAAGTTTTTATTTTAAGCTAAATTTAATATATTTAAAAAAATACATTTAATATATTTACTTAATATTTCTTTCGTATTTTCCACTCTACAAAATTTTTACTTGAAATGTTTCTTACCACTAAATTTTATGCTAGGAATTTCAAAACCACTGAGTTTTTGTTGAAAATCAAAGAATTTGCTTAACTTGAAAATTTAATTTCCATGTAAGTTGCATGTAAATTAATTTGGATATAAATTTCCAACATGTCAGTTTGATATTTATGCATAATTACAATGCCATGATTGTTTAGGACTTTCTGCGTTTCATCGCAATTTTCATGAGCCATTAATTATACCTTGGGCGAGAGAGTAAACAAACCTGCTAATAAATGCAGTAAATGGAAAGCAAAAGTGGCTAAATTAAAGTCATCTGTTGGTGTTTGTTGGTGATTTCTTATGCGTTTTCCCACCAAACGCACACACACACATACCAAAAACGCAAACTGCTTTAATTTGTTGGTGGATCTCGCATCTTAGCCATGTGACGAACTTGTTTGCCTCTGTGTTGGAAATGCGACTTCCAACTTCGTGCAATTTTAACGCTTTATAAATAGAAGCCGTCAACGCTCGAAGACCGCACTCGAAAACAAAGTTTGAACGCAGCCATGTCGCTGACATGGAAGACATCAGCGATGCCTGGATGCGGATGACGATGAGGATGTGCTAACCAAAGATGTATATTGTGTGCTTTTAGCTTCCAGCACATCGATGAGCTGGCGCGTCAATCGCATGCCCAGAAGATCTCGCTGCGCCGCACGGCGCTCGAGGGTCTGTGTCCGGTGCGCGATCCGCCTCCGTGCATGCCAGCATCGGATCGGTATCGCACCCACGACGGCACCTGCAACAACAAGCGGAGACCGCGCTGGGGTGCAGCTCAGATGCCGTTCAATCGGTTCCTGCCACCGGAGTATGGCGATGGCGTGGACAGCGTGCGCAGCTCGACAGATGGCAGCACCTTGTCCTCGTCGCGGTTCGTCAGCCTGCTGGTGCATGGAGCACGCGAGGGCGATGCGCCACTGACCCTGATGATAGCCCAGTGGGGCCAACTGCTGGATCACGACATGACATCGACGGCGCAACCACGGTAAGTGAAGTCTGAGGGAGACTCTTCCTCTCTGAGAGAGAGAGGAGAGTAACAGATGCTTCAGTTGTATTAAATTGTATCTCATTTCGAATGCAGTTCCATCAATGGCTCCATACCCAGTTGCTGTGGCGGCAAGGACTTTCATCCGTCCTGCTTTCCCATTAAAGTGCCGCTGGACGATCCATGGCTCTCTCCACTCAAGGTGCGCTGCCTGGAGTTTCTGCGTTCGGCGCCGGCGCAACGTCGCGACTGCGTCTTGTCCTGGCGAGAGCAAACGAATCAGGCGACATCCTACATTGATGCCTCGCCAATTTACTCCAACAGTGCCAAGTCCTCGGATAATGCACGCGTCTTTCGCAATGGCCTGCTGATCTATGGGCGTGGCAATCCGGCAGATGATGTCTGCCAACGAGGAGCCATTGCCACCCAATGCATTCGAGCGGGAGACGGACGCAGCGGGGAGCAGCCGGGTCTGCTGGCCATGCATCATGTCTGGGTGGGTGAGCACAATCGCATTGCGATGGAGCTGAGTGAGCTGAATCCCCATTGGAGTGACGAGAAGATCTACCAGGAGACCCGACGCATTGTCGGCGCCATGTTTCAGCACATAACCTATCGCGAGTTTCTGCCCGTGATCCTTGGCAAGGAGGTGTGCAAGTTGTTTGACTTGGAGCTTCTCAGCACCGGCTACTACGAGGGCTACGACACAAAGGTCAATCCCACAGTGGCCAATGCATTCTCCTCGGCCGCCTTTCGCTTTGGACACTCCCTGGTGCAGAACTCCTACATGAGATGCGATCGTCATCACAACATGATCAACAACAGTAAGTTAATCGATTCAATTCCAAAGTGCTTGCTAGGAATTCAGAAAATGTATAAAACCTGAAAATTAGTAGATAGTGGATAGACTTCAAATAGACATATGGTATAAATGATGTAAAGAATTTTAGACCGATCTAGAACATAATCGCGTAAATCGCAGAAACTATAAGAGCTAGACACTTTAAATTGGGTATGTAGATTCCTATATGCCATAAGTATATCAAATTGGTTTTATATTTTGAATATCGCACGCCCTTCCTACGCAACTCGATAAAAAAAAACACAAGGGGGCAACGCACCTGCTCTCTTCGCTCGCCTAACTCCGACTCGCTTCTTTGACCATTTTATAGGGTATAAAAAAGCATAAGAAAAATTCAATTTAAATTACATTTTGTGTAAAAACATTCAACAAAATGAACAACTAATTTGAAGAAGTCTATCTTAGCTATATAAAATCAGTTAAGCGAAAAGACAACCCTCAAAAAACTCTATTTTTTTTATTTCTTTGTATCATCCTTCTTTACATCACGTGTTCAAATCTCTTACACCTCTATAGATGTCAGCCTTCATGAGGAGTTCCAGAGCGGAGACATTGGCACAGCGGGCTCACTGCATCGTCTGCTGCGGGGAATGGCTTCCCAACGGGCCCTCAAACGGGACGAGTTCATAACGCCTGAGCTGACCAATCATTTGTTCCAGACACCTGGCTTTCCCTTTGGCTTGGACTTGGCTGCCATTAACATACAGCGTGGACGGGATCATGGCCTGGCTCCCTACACTTCATGGCGTGTGCCCTGTGGACTGAGCCCCATTCAAAGCTGGGATGAATTTGGTAACTCATTTTCATAGTTACATTATATTTCACAGTCTTCTTATAAGTTTCATCTATCTATTCGTCTTAGCCAATGTGGTTGGGCCAGAATCCGCCAAGAGAATTGGCCATGCCTATCGCAGTGTCCACGACATCGATCTCTTTGTGGGCGGCATTGCGGAGAGACCCGTGGTGGGTGGAATAGTTGGACCCACCTTTGCCTGCATCATTGCCCAGCAGTTTAGTAACTCGCGACGCGGCGATCGCTTCTGGTACGAGAACAGCGGCTTCGAGAGCTCCTTTACCCCAGCCCAGTTGCACTCTCTCAGGAGGGTATCGTTATCCCAGGTCTTGTGTAGGGCAGTGGGTGGAGGTACCTTCCAGCCGCACATTTTCATACCCGCCGAGTTCACGGACAATGAGCGGCAAACTTGTGGCACTGGCATCCTGAGCTCTATTGACCTAAGTCCCTGGCTTGAACAGGATCCCTTCCTGGCTCCCAATCCCCATCCCGATCACATTTTCAATATTGTCTCCCCAAACGATATGACGGTTAGTCCAATCATCAAGGAGGACAAGGCGGGATTTTCGAACCGTGTGAAGCCCGGCAGGCCTCAAGTTGACTTCAATCCCAACTCATCGACTGGCTTTCAGCGACCTGCCAACTTTGGTAACATCACCAAAGTCAATGACAAACTCGACCTCAGACGCAAGACACCGACCACGAAAAAGACTAACAACAACAGCAATCGCAATGTAACTCCGACCCGGAATGGGGTTAACAACAAGCTGGACAAGTCCCCCAAAATTACGATAAACGTTAAGAACGTGATTACTAGAAAACCAACAGGTACAACCCCAAAACGTACAGTGATAATCAACAATGTACCCATTGAGTTACGTAGCGCCATAGATGGCAATAAGACAATGACTCCAGACAATGAAATTATTTCGAAAACAGATCTAGATACAGAACTGCACGATACTGACATACCAGAGACAAGAAGTGACGATCAGACAAATCCAATAACCACTGACCGACCCCTAGAAGACAATGACCTACTGAGACAAAATTCAAATTCAAACCAAGACTCTACTCGTACCTCGAAGCGCAGAATTCAACGTCGAGTGACCGACTCGAAGAAACCGACGAAAGTGGAAACTCCGGACATAGCAACTGGACCGGAGGACAGACCCAGAAACCGTACAATGACCTCGACTACTTTAAATACAAATACAACCACAACGGCGGGTCTTGGCCGCAACATTCGTACCACTACCAAATCATCTAAATTGTCTAGGACAACCAAGCGGGGAGTGGAGTTGCGTCAGTATCAAAGTCGACCACTCTACCCTCAAAAAGTTGTTCTAAACGGACCCAACAACATTAACGATCAGTACGAAATTGAGATCAATATACGACAGACGAACAAAAGTCCCGTGACAAGACCCTTGGGAGCAGAGTATTCCGAATACACGACATCGACGATATACAAACCTTATAGTAACTATGAAAATAGCTATGCACCACATTATTTAGACTATGCCAGCACCACGCCCGTTTACTCCTATTATCCAACGCATAGGGATACAGTTCAACAATTGCAGAAGACCAAACCACCGACTATTATATACCTAAACGATAACGATGACCGACGTACGACGACGCGACCACCGAACATCTTTCAGAACTTCTTGAACTTTGCCACCAACGGCTTCAACCCGAACGCTAACCGGCGTCCCACTCAGGCGCCGGAGTCCAGTCCGATCTCATCGGGGGGGCATAAGGAGCGTCCCTATCAGGGGACCCCTGTGGTAAACAGTCCGCTGAGCGGAGGCAGCTCTCACATTACGCCCAGTTCGGCGTATACACCGCGTCCTACGTTCTCGGAGTCCTATCCCGGCTCAGCCAGCTCCCAGATTGGCGGCAATCCTCCGTCGAGCTATCTGCATGCCGCTGGGAACTTTGGCAGCATCTCTGGCGTGGCCAGCGCAAATGGCGGCGATAGCATATTCAGCTTTAATATACGTCCGCGTCCTGATCCGAATCCAAATCCTGTCTTTAGCTCATATCCGCGTCCCCAAAGTCCTGGCTATGCCTCGCCATCTCCATACAAGCCAGACTATCCGCAAAGCCAAAGCGAACTCTTTTATGACCGCGAACTGACCCAGAGCAGCAATCCTAGTCCGTTCTCCAGTGGAATTGCCGGAAACAGACCATTGACACAGACTCAATCGCATTACGCCCGTACGCCGGAGCTAAAGGAGGCAGGCGGTGAACTTTCGAATACGGCGGACCATAAACTCGACATACGCGACTTTGACTATTTGAGCCGGACTCTGACCAATGTGACCGAGGACGACAGCGTCGACGCGGACAACAGTGACGACTACGTCTACGACGAGGACGAACCGAACAAGCACATAGACTTTACGAACTTGGGCAAACGGACGGACAACGGGACAACAGTGACTTCCGAGAATGATTCCCGGCAACCGGAACTGAAAACTTCAACGGCGAACGTCACTTACTTGGACGACAATTACGTGCTTCCCATGCTACTACTGAACACGACACAGACAAACTACGTGACTGAAATGCCCAAGCCGATACTTTCCACCACCTCCACCCGTAGTACAAGTAACAGCAAAGTAACAGTTTTTTCGGACAGTGTAGGCAAACAGTTGGGCGGCAACATTTTGGCCGAAACCGTTGACTATGACGAAAGGGCCGAGGCCTCTCAGCTTAAACAACTCACCGAAATGGCATTTGCGCCTATTAACGTGCTTACAAAGCCGGACAGGTGAGCTTACACCAATATTCTGAAACTTTTCAGCTAAGATTTAAGAGCATTTCCTTTTCAGACCTGATAATTGGGTGATTTATAACAAAACCAGCGAAGAGCCCTTATTACCACAACCACCAACAGTTAGCTCGGGCATGGGAGCAGAGCCAACTGTGGAAGTCCCTGTGCCTTTCTACACTGCGAGGCGCAAGCAAGAAGCACGAGTGGAAGCAGAAGTTAAAACAGTTGATACATCAACTGCAGCACCACGGGAAGAGAGCACTAGAAATGCCAAATTAGACTAAAGATTATTTTATGTATTTAATGCAATCATTACTAGTTGAAACCTATTTATTTAAAGAATTTTGAAATCAATATTATGTGTATATTCGTTTTATTTAAATTTGAATTGATTTTGGCGCGTGACAAAGTTGACAGTTGGCTGAATTCACAATTAGCTATCGGTATATCGACAATCGCTTGCCTTCTGCTGGTCACACTGTTATTGGTCGTCTATTGCCCGACCGCCACAATCTGTCAAAAATAAGTCCTGGCGCCCAATTTTAATATAAAGATTAAATTATTTAGGAATAGTTTGGCAATTTGGCTTTAATCAATAGCACAATTTGAGTAAAAACTTAGATTAATTAATGTGAATATTTTACTAAATGTTATGTATTTAATAAAACAAATTTTAAATTTTTGAGATTTGATACATTTTTAACAAAAATGCATGATAAATGTTTCTTCCATTAAAAAAACCCCAATACCTATGCCCTTTTTTTTGCCTTTAAAAGTATTTTGACATATAAGTTAAAGTATATTAAATCTTAAATAGCAGTATTAATTATTCGAAATAATAAGAGTTCTTGCTATGTTTAGCACATCCTTCAATTTTCTAGCTATTGCAATTAAAAAACTGCTCCATCTCTTCTTAAAAGCTAAAATGACACCACTGACAACAAGACATACAATAAACGAGTTGAATCAAACGAACAAAACAAGTGAACTGAGCCTTCGTCAGGTTCGTAGCTTGTTCGTTTACTTTGCAGAGTAGTTCAATCGAACTTATTGTGAACGATTCGATTCAACTCTAAACTGAACCAACTGAATAAACGAAATTTTCGCTTCCAATGTAAAAGCTAATTTATAAAAAATAAAAGACTGTGCAACATTGCAAAACGGGACTCAATGCGTGCGGCAGCCTTGATCTGCCGTCGCTTGGGCTTGCTGTTAAACTGATAGTTGATTTTCATGTTGTCGGCCCGTTGTTACCGATGTCGGTAAAATCTTAAGTCTGATTTTCGAGTCTGTGAGGGCAATGGAGACTGATTACCAAAATTACGTCGAGTCATTGTCGGGAGTATCGTCAGATGACGATGATATCTCCACGGTGGATAGTTCCGATGAGGCTGAGGAGGCGACAGTCTCCAGCTCGCATAATCATCCTCTGCAACTGCAAACGCGAACGCGAAACTTGGTGCAAATGTTGTACGACAGAGAGGTAGATAGACAACACACACACACAAGCTCACACTTACTGATATATATATATATATTTTTATCTTTATCCGTATAGCGAACAGGATACTTTTCTGGTTTATCACGTGCTGGACAAAAACAGAGACTTCCATATGAAAGAGTGCCAAATAGATTAAAATTATATCTCAAGGACGTATTGGCCAGCAATGCAGTGGAGGGGTAAGTAGCTCGGGAGGATCACATCACAAAAGACTCATTCTATGCTAAATATTGCAGGCACATCTTTATGGGATTAACTGCTTGTGGACAGTATATGATCAGTCATCGCGTTGTGTGCAACGACAACACGTCACTCAACCATTACTCCTTCAATGTGGGCTACAAGTACACGTAGGTATTAATACAATTCCATGCTGGCTTCTCATTTAACATCTCTACTCCACTGCAGTCTTTACTTTTGGCTCTTTCAACCACACAAAAAACTGCGATATTTCTTCTCGCGTCGCCTGTTCGATGATCATGTGGTCGACAATCTTAAATCTGTCACCATGACACAGTGGAAGAATGCAGATAAGCAAATTTTGGTGGTACATGGCGCCGCCACAGAGGAGAGTGAAGAAAGCTACATAACATATTTCAAAGTTCCTAAACTTGGTTGTTTGGAGTGCAAGAAACTAAACGACGATGGTCCATGTAATTAATCATATCTATGGCTTTGATAACAAATTTTAATATTTATATAAATTACCAGATTCCTTTTACAACGCACATTGTCTAAATTGCCATCTAACGGTGCACACAAAGTATTCCTCAACGGAAACAGATCCCCGTTTTGAGCCGAATATAAATCTTCTCTGCCCGGAGCGGATTCTCATTATCTCGAATGGCTTCATGCACATGCTGCGCATTGATGTGGACACGCCGGTCGTATCCAGCAGCAGCAGCAGCATGAACAACAGCTGCTTGCCACAGCATAACTATAACCTGCCATGCACACAACAGACCTTGCTACTGCCACGTACTCCAATAGCCAGCGAGGAGGATCGCTGCTCGGTACCATTTACCGGATCTGAAGCGGACAGCGAGCACAGTGTCGTGGCGCGCATTATAGCCGACTTTAGTGATATTGAAACGGAGCATACTCAGCGCACCAATAATATTAACAATAATGAAATTCAAGCGCGCACCAATTCAGAACCAAACACTGTCAGCTATGAGAAGCTCATTTTCTCAACCAACTGCAGCAGCGGCATAGCTGCAACGAGCATGACTTTAATGGAAACCACACTACCAGTTGCTATACAAAATGCAGTTGGCTCCAATGAGTCCAGTCAATCGAGGAAACGAAATCAGCGCATTGTCACCAAATCTTACCGCAACGGAATCACAACAATTGATGTGCAAGTACGTCTGTCATCCCATTTGTAGCTATCAAAATATTAAACTTATCTACTTTACAGAACACGTCGACTTCTAGCTCCATGACTGACAAATCGAATGCCTATGAGTTTTCCGAAGACAATGAAAAGTGCGAAAAGATTTCAACGTTTCGCAAACGCCGCTTGGCGGACAAGAAGTATGAGTTCTCCGAGGACAACTCTGAGAACATTATACCCTTCACCAAAATACGATCGGCAGGACGTACCACGTTTAGTACATCAGCGGCTACTTCAACAGCTCCGCGTAGCTTGCATCGATTTTCACCCACAGCACACTTCTTTCACAACTCACCGTGTGCTTCGCCGTCGTCATCGCCACATCCAGCACAACCTGCCCATACACCGCCTCCGGCACCGCACCTAGGATTTCGCTCACCGCCATCGGGCTCGAATCTGATGCGATCGCCCAGCCGCAATGCCAATGCAGCCACTGTAGCTGCTCAAATTTACAATCAAAAGTCGCCACCACTTTCGCAAGCCACTCAACAGATGCTAAGCTATAAGCCCGTTGGACCTTTGGGTGCACTCTCCCCGTTGCAGGTGTCAATGGCCAAGCGCTTTGAAATTGGCGGCTCTATGTCGCCGAACGCAGGCCTCTCATTTCTTTCGCCGCGTCGTGATGAGCAGCGCATTGTCGAGATGCCAGTACAAGGCGGTGTAATGCCAGAGAAACCGGTATGCACCAAAAAGCTGCGACGCCGCTACGTCGATGAGGATGATGCCACCTCTGTGATTACCAGCGAAGAGGGTAAGCCCAATTTGAGGAATTTCTATACTCTTGCAGAGGTTTTTTAAATTTTGTCATCTCATATAGTCTACAGTCTATAGTCAGATAATACAAGGCTCTGCAAGGATATAAAATCTTCGACTTTTTGCTTATTACGATTACATTCCTTTTCGTTTCCAGACGATTGCATCTCACCTGGATACCACACATCGCTGCCAATGGAAGTGCACGGCTCTTGTTACTCGGAAATGCAAATGATATCACAGGCATCCTATCAACGATTGCGATGTAGCAGTGTCATAATAACACAGCATTCATTTGATTTGGAGACTTTCACGTATTACGTTATAAGCATGCTCTGTCAAAAGCATCAGAAGATCTACAACGTATTTTATGACTGGGCCTATGAGTTCATCAATGTGTGTCCGATAAGCCAAACAATTAGTTGTTTGCTAATGGCACAATTCTCGGCTCGAGACCAAATGCCGACAACTCCGACAAATTGCTTGTACTGCACAGGACGCATGAATTGCGTTTTTCACAATCGGCAGTATGAATGTCGCATTCTATTTACCTGGAACATGGAGAGTGGACAGTGGCAAGTCCTTGACTATGGCGAACTCAAAGAAATGCACGAGCTATTCAGTCCCTTAAAACGTCTGGGAAAGTCTCGTCTGACTTTTGCCCAACTGGCCCGTCAGACGGCTCAAGAAATGGCAACAAGTCTAAATAGTCTCCCCGATTATACCTGTAATTTACGTGTGCTCAATTCAGATATGAAAAAGTCGAAATCATCCATTTGTGATCTGGACAACATGGTGGAATTTCATCTAAAGCGCACAAACAACGAATTGCTCTGAGCGCACGGCCACAAATGGTTGTGGGAAAATATTCCTCGCAACGTACAAGTGCATCTAGTTCAGTTTCAAACACAATAAATTGCGCTGTATTAAGTTAAATATTAGTTATACATCTCTTAGTGCAACGAAACGCTTTTGCATAAGGTTGAAATGCGTCCTAATTTTGACTGAAGTCGTTTAAGTAAACTACAATTCGTAAATAGGTCTATGATATACATACAATAACGCATATACTTTTGATATTTCTCCAAATACTACCTTCTACTTAATAATTAGTTAGTAACACTTTACGAATTATGAATATGATACTAATACATATTGTGTATCACTTAAGTAGTTAGTTTCTCATGTCGAATGTGTAAGCTTAAATATAAAAATTTAATCAACCATTATAAGTACAGATACATAGCATATATTTCAACTTGAGTGAGTTACATTTTGAAAAAGTAAATATAGTCAAGATATTTATAAGTACATGACAACCAACATTTCAATGTAAAACTACTTACCTAAATACAATACATATATTTATATATGATTTTCAAATTATGCAATTTATCGCTCATTGTTTTTCTTTCGGAAAACATATTTATCTACTTTCTTCAGTCACTTACAAAAATACTTCTGCTTATTTAATGCTTAATGAAACTCGATAACAATGTTTGCTAGTTTTTGTTCGGATATGTCTGGGTTTAATTGAAGGACAGACGCTGTTGCAGGTTGATCAAATCTATTTCATTTATATCAAGTCCATTCAAATATTGAATACTATGCCTCTTCCGTTCCATTTAAAGAAGTTTTCGGAGCTTTTGTAGTTAAGCTAATTTCAGTTGTTGGCAGTTGACTGAACCTCGATGCATCATTCTGGGATTTTCTTTTAAGAAATCTGAGAAGTATATAAATGAAATGCATTCGCATTTTTTAAAATTCGAAGCTACTTACCGATCTCTTAGAGATTTTAAGACGTCCTTTTTTAAAATAGTCACTGCAAATAATAGGACTCCTTGTCCAGAGGTGAGAACATCAGCAAATTTAATGCCCGTTGCCGTATCGTCGATCATGGACCAAACATAAGATGCGATTTCAAGACTCCAGATAACGCCCATAATGACAAACAGACGGAAAAACATGCCGAAACTGAAATTACACTTGTTTTTAGAGAAAGTTTTTCATATTTTTAATAAGTAAGTACTTTGTTAGATTCCTCAGATTACGTTGGCCTTCCATTTTCTTTAACTGACGCCTATTTTTCCTATTTTGCACAAATATTCGCACTGCGGTTTTAATAAAAAGTGTTGTGTTAAATATTAACAACAATGCAATTGGTCCATAATAGTAAATCATTGCCGACCAACTAGAAGCTAGATAATAACAAATGGAAACAATATTACATAATTGAAATACATGCTCGAATAGTATATTGAGTTATTAAACATACTGTTTATCCAACAACCATAAACTCCAATATCAGGTTTCCAAATCATATCATCGTCTTTGTATATCAATTCAACCAAACCCGTGATTACAAGTAGGACAGCAGCAACGCCCCAAACAAAGATATTGTAATGGAGAAATTTGGACTTGCGGCCAACGCCAATATTATTAAAGGTTTTCCATAAGTTGTAGTTAATTATTAAAAGCCACAAAAATGTGGCAATCATGGTGTAATAACCCAAAAACGCTACAAAGATAAACATTAGAATATTAAATATGAGACAAAAAAAAAGGCAAAATTAGTGTATGTAAATATACGTACCTACCAAATAGCAGCGTAGACCATGCTTTCTTTTCACAAATTCAAAACTCATATAAGTTAGAATTGTGAAACTTAAAGTCAGGCAAATAAAATAAGAAGTACAACATTTGCCATGGACACCTTTGAAATTCGGTAGTAGCTGATACACAATAATGATTATAATCATAAAGAACACCGACACTATTTGAACTGTAAATGATGGGAAAAATAATAGAGATATTTAAAGCGTGTAAAATATAATTCAAAATGTATTCCTCTTTAAGAGGTAAAAGTCTAGTGACGAAAACATATTCATGCCAAAATTTCTAATATCCAATTTTGTGACGAACAATATTAAGTGTAACACATAAAATATTTTGATTAAAAAAAAATTTATATATATTCAGTTATCTTCCAAAACCCTTGGCTAAAAGTTGTGTGTTATATATCAAAAATTGCGAAACTTTACAAGCTACAACATATTATAAAATCGTTAGCTGCGTTTTCCCTAAAATCGCTAAGGTGTTGGGTAAAAAACCTTATTTTAACTGTAGACTTAATCAAAAGTAGCCCATCAAAATACCTTTCTAAAGATATATACAACATATCTGTAGCGTAAATTTTAACGAGTTTCAGAAGTTTATTTTAACTAGATTTTAACTAGAAGTTTTTCAATAAAATCCTAGAACAAATGTTTCTAGACTTATGATCGGGAATAAGTTTAAGCTATTTCAACGCTTTAAAACAAACAGACAAGCTGATTTTTCATCTCATATTCTCATTTTCAATTTTATTATCATTTGATAAAACCAAAAGGCTCCAATCCGCTGCAATCATTGATATTTTGCCCCTCCCATTTACACTTATCTCTCGAGCCAGGTCAACTTTATAAAATCGGTATATAACTGGGTCTGATCTGACAGTCGTAGCAAATTTTCCATTTTTTTTCCTGTAAAAATTACTAGTTTCCTTTCGCACTCTTCGTGCTGCTTTCGTCACTAGCGAGGACTGCCGTACACAGTTCATCTTTTTGTACTCAGCAGGCAAATTTACAAAAATTAAAAAAAAAAACAAGTCCTCATGACTCAAATATATCAATTTAACTAATGTACCATAATTTATGATTAATATTTGTCTTACTATAGTTATTGGTTAGCTCTGTTTCAAGGCAATGATGAGGCATTAGCTGGATATAATTCCCGTCCAGTTTCTGAGGCTGAAGACAATAATCCCGTTTGGAAAGCTCTCGTCCATCGAAATGACGGAGCAGAATACCGTTCTGAGGATTTAATTCTTTAATAAATTCCTGACTTATTTTAAATAAATGATGTGGCTCAAACCTCAAACAATGTCCAACCTTGGTATATATCCAGATCGTCCAGGTATAAATGATTGTCACACGGTACAGGTAGATGTTGTTGCACCATAAGTTCCATGACATTTTTTTCAATCTGTGTGCCATTATTTAACGTTATATTCAAGACCGTACTATAGCTCAAGTTATTGACCACATCTTCACAGGACGCTTCGTCCTCTAAGAGCAACTTTTGCGGATGACAGCAAAATCGAACACAGGTTTTAAATTTGCAGGCACATCCCCTGATATGATTAGGAACCGATGTCTTATAACCATTAAACAGGATCTGGTAATCGTATTCTCCGACTTGTTCTTTTGGTATCAATACATCCTCATACCGATAAGTTCCATTTTCGAATTTTTGGCTCTTTGAAAGATCCACAGTATCAAAATAATCACATCCTGGAATATCTCCTAATACTTCAGCTATAATTATGCTGAATAAAATTAAAATTAACAGATTCCTCATTTTCTATAAAGCAAGAGATGAAATTTTTTAATGAAATAAAATTAATTAGTAGTGATTTATGATAATGCTAATACAAGTATAAATTGTAATTGAACAAATTCGACATTTTAATATAAATAATAATCAATCAATAAATTAATTTAATTGAATTTAAAAAAATATTCATTGAATTTATTGTCAACTAAAATGTAAAATCCAATTTTTTAGTCCTTTATAAATCTCAGCAATTTATTTGGTTATGCTACTTACGGAATAGATTTTAAAAAATTAAAATACAACTTTAAATTTTAATAAAATATGTCGTTAAGGTTTGCAATCTTTGAAGCCAGGAAATAAACTGCGAAGAATTTCTTTACTTCTTTAAAAAGAACCCATAAAATGAAAGAAAAAAACGATTAATTTTATTTTGATTACTCAGAAAATACCATACATGCATTTGAATCGGATATATATTTATAGTTCTGGAACATAAACACATCCATACATACATACCACAAAGCTATGGAGTTTTTACTGTAAAGTACTTGTCCACTGGATTGAGCCACAATAATAATAAGATTCTTAATCAGCGCATGGAAAAAACTCTATAAAAATAATGAAAGTGAGTATTGTAGACTTCGACAAAGAGATCTAAATTCAGATATGTTTGTGTGTATATTTACGTAATTATCAACCAGTCATTTTTATATATACAGATAACGTATACGGAATTTACATATAAAAAAAAATATTCCTTTAAAATCAATTACATATTAATATTTTCGGGATTGATCGTGAAGTTGATATTTATTACACAATTTTTTAGTGATATAAATATTGATCTTGCGGCCTTTTTATGTAATAAAAATTGTAAAAAAGTAATCACCGATCGTATATAGAATCGAACAAGTCCTTTTTGAATATTGTCACCAGAAATAAGATAATGCCTTGAGACGAAGTTATGAAATCAATCAAGTGATAAGTGGATCCTCCCATCAGGTATGAACAAATTTCAACAAGCCAAATCAGACCAGCCATAATAAAAAACCGTAAAAATGTCATAAAACTAAAATTTCAAAATACAAAAATATATATTTAGTAATATATTTTTTTTATAATTAAATTAATAATACCCACTTTGCTCGAGCTTGTAGCTTATGTGATGTTTCAGCTTGATTCCACACTTTATCAATTTTTCTACCTTCCGCATAGATGCAATGGGCCATTAGAACAAAAAACGTTATATTGAAAAGTAACAAAACTGAAATGGGTCCATAATAGTATATCATTGCCGACCAAGCGTCCGCTATATAAATAAGATTTTAATTAATATTTCTATTACGAATTATTTTAAGCGACTCATACTATTGATCCATATGGAATAAACGCAAAAACCGGGTTTCCAAAGGGCAACTTCTGGAGAATCCCTATCATCCAGAGGATTTAAATAATCGACCAATCCTGTAATTAGCAAAAGGACAGCAGCCACGGTCCAAACGAATGCATTGCTCCTCATAAGACTGACCTTCTTAGTTTTCCAATACTTAAATTGTTTCCATAAATTATAATTGATAATTAAAAGCCAGAGAAACATGGCCATGACAGCATAATAACCGATGTAAGCTTAAGAAAATATGTTGATTATCATTTTCCGAAAACAAAAAGATAACAAAAATAAAATTTCTCACCAATTACAAGACACTGGATTTTTAATACGGAAGAGGTAATCAAAATCTTCTCGACGGTAAGCAAAAAAAAGCTTATGGTCAAACACGTCAAGTAGAATGTAATGCATTTGTAATGGAACTGCTTTCGAAGTTTCGGCACGAACAGATAAATAGCAATAGTAAGAATCATAAAAATGATCGAAGCACCCCGAGCTAAAATTAAATAAGAGTTGTATGAATACAGGAATAATACTAAATATTAAATATGTATACTAGATACAAGCGGAAAAGGCTATAGTCGATCTCCCGACTGTAGGATACCCGTTACTTATTTGAATATACACTACTGGCCAAAATAATAAGTACACTCTTTTTTTACTATGAAAAATTCGTCATTTTCATACAATAAGTGCCTTTTAAGCAATTTTCAAAACATTATAAAAAATATTAGCGAAAAGATTTTTTAAATTTTTTTTTGCAGTCACTCCTAGAATTGTTTGAATTTATTTGCATCAAAACATATTTTTTTTTTAAAATAAAGAAAAAAAGATGAAAAAGTAGACGTTTACAAAAATTCGAATTTTTCAAAAAAAACAATGCAATACAATACAATAAAAAAAATACATTACAATAGCTGTTAAAAATAAAAGAGTGTACTTATTATTTTGGCCAGAAGAGTATATAAAAACATTTTTTTGCTTACTTTTAGTAACTTAAATCAGCCATTACCACCTTTCTATTTGTCCGATCTTGTGTCGATTTAGTAGACTAATAGCTAATCGAAGTAGTTAAAGTTAATTAGCAAGAAAATCGTAATATCGTAACAACTGTAATTGTGGTGGTTTTTAGCGATTTGGGGTGGCGGAAACGGGCGTGCTAAAAATTTGAATCAAACTCTTATTGTCTCTATTTAGGCGGACGGACGGACATTGATATTAACTGAGGGGTTTCTTACTGAAAGTGAGAGTTCGATCTGGTGGTGATTCGCATTGATGTGGCACAATTTTGTACATGCCATTTTCCAGTTTGTGTGGTTGTAGGCAATAATCATCCTTGCCAAAGTTCTTTTCATCGGCATTACGGTACAGTATTCCATTCTAGATATGATTTTTCACATTGTAAATAAATGAATAGATAAATTAAAAATATTGTCTTAACAAACCTCATATAACGTCCATTTATGGGCAATATCGTTGTCAGCATCTAGTTGGAAATGGTATTCACATGGGACTTCAAAGTGTCGTTGCACCACAAACTCTTCGAGGACATTCACCTCAACTTCAGTACCATTGTGTAGTGTTACATTCACAAGAGGATTGTAGTCGGCACGTTCTTCATGACATTTTCTCTCATTGGTAACCAGCAAATGTTGAGGATCGCAGCAAAAGCGAACACACGACTTTAATTGACAGATACATCCTCTTGTATGCTCAGACACTCTTATTTCTTCACGCTTCCATACCATTTGGTAATTATATTGCCCGACTTTATCTCTAGGAACTAAAATATTCTCATATTGATAGCTTCCATTTTCAAATTTTGTACTATTCGTAAGATCAACGGTATCAAAATAATCGCATCCTGGAATATCGCCGGCTATCTTAGTTATTATTATGCAAATAAGAACAAAGACATTTCTTACTTTTCCCATTGCCTGCATTTAAACAAAAAAAAAAGATTCATTTATAATATTTAAAAAATACTGTATTTGATCTAAATATGAAAAGAATAGATTTCAATTCATCTTTATATCTATCCAATTGTGCTGAAATTTTTTAACGTAGTTGTTTTGTAAAGTTTTTGAGAATCCGATCAAATACATACACTTGCAGCACAATTTTTTGAAATTTATCCTATGAAAAAGATGTTTGCTTCCTTTGGCGCTTAAAAATGAACTAAACTCAACTGACATTTCGAATTTTAAAAAATACAGCTTGTGGTGAGTGATTCAATTCGTAGCAAGTAGCAATCAATAGGGGACTTGATAGTGCTTTAGTTAAAAATAATATACTTATAATAATTATAATATATTTTTAGATTCAGTTGAAGCACACCCTAAAAGAGAATCTGGAAAATATATTCTTAAATAACTTCTGTATTTTTTACTCGATACTGATTAAAATTCAAAGATATACGTAAGTGGATATTATTAAAGTTAAAGTTATCAAAGAAATCCGACAGTGATATAATTTTGATTTATTTTTTATTTTATCAACTTTATGTATATATACATATATATACTTAATTATATAAAATATATTAAACAATAACGTAGTTTTATAATATTACAATAATTGTACTGTAGTAAACGTAATCATCATATTTAAATCCATAAAACATGAATATTTTGTGCAGTAAACTTTAAGTTTTTAACAGCAGACACTTAAATAGAAAAACAACTTGTTGTTCTTTTTTTATACTTTGTTATTAGTTAAACATCAAATTAATTGCCACAACGTTTAAGCTTTGAACCAAAAAAAAACATGCATCAATTGCAATTTATAGGTATATTCATAGAAAACCATATTTCGAAAATGAAAGTTGGTATAAAACATTAACAAAAATGAATTCAAAATTCCTATTGTAATTTTATATTTTGCTCAAGAAATTTCATAAAAAATCTCTTGTGCCCTATGAACTTAACATAATTTGTCACTAAATCTTTAAGGACTAAACAAATAACTTTTTATAATTGGTTTTTCATTAAAATATACATATATATAACATATACACATAACATTTGTTGTTAAATTTTTCTTTCGCTTTCAACTGTTATTCATGTTTAATCGATTTATTTTTAGTTGACTAGTGGTTTATGTATATATTTTGAGTCGAATTTGAAACCACAACTCTTAATTTAGTTGCAAAAAAATATTACACATCTAAAAATACATTTAATTTACAATTAGTTAAAATTGTTTTGTTATACATTTGATTTGTTAACGTGGGCTGGATTCTTGGCAACATACATGAAGGTGTATATATTTCTTATAGACATTTATAAAAAGAGCTTTGCAATTACTTATATACACTGATTAATTGTTTAACATTCGCAAAGAACACATTCAATTCTCCAAATAATAATAAATCAATCCCTAGCTTTGAAATACATACATAACTAATGTAGATATACTTGTATGTATGTAGACAATCATTGTTCAGTAATAATCAATAATCAAAAGAGGCGCGCCTTGAAGACAACGCCCAGTTCCTCCGACTTCACTTCACTTCACTTAAACTGTCTAAGTCTTACAGAAATACATCTAGTTATATAAATATATATAAGCTGCAGCCAAGCACATTTCACTCTTGTGGCTTGTCGCACAGTATTTGGAATCAATCATTTGATGATCATTCACAGGAGTAGTGAGGTAGAATTGTTCTCTTCCATTCTGTTTCTCTTTCATTCTTTACCAGCTGTTGCTGATTGCCTGCTCCAGCTTGGCCTTGGTCACCGCTGCAGCGGATCGCAGCAGATCTTGGGCAGCTGCCGAGTTGGCGCCCAGCGTTGTGGCAGTTGTGGCAACCACGCTCTGTTGCTGTTGCTTCCCAGCAGCAACAGCGGCGGCGGCAGCTGCTGCCGCCAACAGCGAGGCGGACGTTGAGCTGGCCATAAAGTTGACATTGATATTGATGGGATGGACCACGGGCATGCTCGTGTAGCTCTTCTCGAGCAGATCGACACCGTTGAGATATGGCACCAGTGCATTGTAGTCCACATTGAGGGGCACGTAATAGTTGCCCTGGCAATGCAACGCAAAGATCGGCACGGTGAACGAGTGACGCGGTGGCAGCGGAGCCGTCGTGCTGCTGGGCGTGCTCAACTGGGCGCCCGCTGCACTCAGCTTGGCCAGCAGCGGACTGGAGTTGGAGCTGCTGCTGTTGTGCAGCTCCGACTTGATGTCCTTGATGTCACTGAAACTGAAGGAGGGCTTGTCGTCACGCACCAACACCATGGGACGTGGCGGATTCGTGTTGCTCGCCTCGCTGTGCACATCCAACGGCAGATTACCATTACAAGCTGCCGCTGCCGCCGCCTCGGCCAGCTTACGCTTCTTGGCCATGATGGGCGCTATTTCTGGTTCGGTGCCATCCTTCGAGTGCTCGGACAATGCATGCAAATGCGAATGCGAATGCGAATGCTCATTCTGCAAATGTGGCGCATGCTCGCTACTCGTCTCCTCGTCGTGCAGCTCGTGAACGAAACGCTCCTTGATGTGGTTCTTGTACTTGTAGTTGTTGTTGTGCTCAATCTCATGCGACGACTCCGAATAGTTGCGCATGCGCACCGACAACAAACTATCCGTGGTATGCGGATTATGGGCCAGATGCGAATGCTGATGCAAGTGGGCATCCCGTGGCGGGGGCGAGTGCATGTTGGAGGTGTCCGTGTGCAGCATCGGTTCGCGCGACGAATCAAAATCATGCTGGCTGCTGTCCGTGTGATGATGCGGCGCTGTCGATGTTATCACTGGCGCCTGATGCGGCTGCTGATGGGCAGCAACGGCAACGGCAGCAGCAACAGCGCCGACAGAAGTCTTGGCCAGCGTATGGCACGTGGTTGTCGATGTCGTCGAGCTGGCCGCATTGCTGCTGCTGGCAGTGTTGGAGCCCGTTGAATTGCTGGGCACATTATCGCCAGCAATGCCATTGACGTTCCCATTGACCAGCACTTGCTTGCTGGGACTCTGGCGCTCCATGTTGGCATTGGAGTTGGAGTTGGCATTGCCGTTAACGTTGACGCTGCTTCCTCCTCCTCCAGCTGCGGCGGCGGCAACTGCAGCTGCGGCGGCAGCCTGCTGACTGCGCTGCAACTGATTGAGATGATTGCGGAAACTCAGATCCTTGACATCGTTGTGATCATTGCTGTGCTCCACATCAGAGGCGCCCAGCATGTCGCGCAGGTGACACAATGGTGGATGATACGCCTGGTGGGGACTGCCACTCGAGGCACTCACGTTGTCCGGCATGTGGCAGCTGCGGCTGGACTTGTAACAGTCAGCTGGAAAAGCAACGGGAATATATTAGCAACCAGATAGAATGTTTATCTTCGGCAAGCCCAAGATTTAATACCCTTGCAGAGATAGAGTTTAGAATTCAATATTAATTAAGTATTTAACGGCTACTTAATGGGTTAAGGAAAGTTTTGTATCATTCAAACGGAATTTTAATGACCTTTCCATTGATGCCAAAATTTACCCCAAGTTCAAAATATGAGTAGATTTAACTTCAAACGCTGTCAAAATAAATATGCCAACAAATGTATTATGTAATTTAAATTCAAATTGTTCTTATCTATGATTAATTGAGTTGTAATTTTAATCAATTAAAGTAATTTCTAGTCCTTGGTTATATCGACTATAGCAGTTCGGTTTTAACTAAATTTGGCCAGAATAAAGAAGACAAACTAAATACAGAATCTGTAAGATTGCTTGAGATAGCTTAAAATACAACAAAGGTTTTTCATGACAGCTTTAAAGTTTTCTTACAATCGCAATAAAATATAGCAGACTGTTTTTAAGTAAATTAAATTAAAACAAAAAGAAGCTAATACCCAAAACAAAATCTGTGAGATTGTTTGAGAAGTTTTTCTTAATAAATGTTGGTTTTAAACCAATCTTTCCAATGACAGCTATATGATAATGATGTCTGTAAAAATAATAAAAAAAAAACCAGACCTGTTCAAAAATAATTAAATACACTATGGAATCTGCCAGGTCACCATTAACCCGATAAGCATTTCGGTTCAAAGTTATTGGACTCTCTGCAAAGGGATCATAGAAAAGCCAATGGTCAACTTGTTGCTACTCACCTTTGAACACCTCGTCGATGTGCTCCTGCAGACGGGCCAAGAGGCGATAGCAGAATTCCTGCATTTGGCTGTCGTAGAGAAACTTGGCCGCCTCCTTCATGCAGTCCATGTAGCCGCTGCGGTACTCGGTCTCCTTTTGCAGGCACTCGCTCTGCAGGTGCTTCAGGTGTCGGATGGCCATCTCAATGATTTCGGTCTTCTCGATGCGGCCGCGGCCCTTGCGCTGATACTGCGGTGGTATGAGACGGGACAGATCTGCCAGGCAGGAGTTCATGCGATCACGGCGACGCTTCTCAATGATGCGATGCGACAGTGGATCTTGCTGTGGAATTCAGAAGAATGAAGAGTCTCGATTAATGCGAATCGTTAGATCAACTGGCAAGCTATTAAGTAAAAGATCATGGAGTTGATCGACCATTATTTTGTATGCTAAATAATGATTCTGGCCAGTGATTTTCGTTTCATTTAATTTTATTTAATTTTGCATTTGTTTTATTTGGTGTATGATTGGATAATCTTAGCTCATGCTCTCGTCTGGCGTACAATAAAAAAGGGTCAAAAGCGGCGACATCTCCGGCTGCTGGCCGTGGGCGTTGGGCGCTCTCTGTGTGTGTTGGCGTGTGGGCGTGTGAACGTAAGCGTGGGCGTGGCAGTGACAGTGACAGTGACAATTGGCCATGGTCATCGGACATCGCTTGCCATTGCCAATTGGTAACCGAATCAGTTATCAACTCGGGCGCTCTCTCTTTTGATCCTTTGATCTTGTTTTCGAATTCGATTGTTTTTTGTTTGTTTTGTTTTGATCGCTCTAAAATTGTAATATTTACCCTCGATGTTTTATTACGTCTTCCGGTGGCATATTCAGCATCATCCTCGCTGTATGCCGTTGCCGATGTTGAAAAATTTAAACTAGATTCTGTGCAATAAGGAAAACTGGAGACAGCTGCTTCGCTATAATTCGTATGCGTTTTTGTTTCATATGCAAAAAGAAGTGGGAAGGATAAGAAATAACACAAATAAGTCCAAATCTTGTTCAATAGTTTGTCAAGTTTTTTTTTTTTGTTTTTTCAAATCAATCATTGTTTTTAGTAATGCATTTATTAGGCGCATAACTTAAGCTGACTTAAAATTAATAGCTTACAACTAATTAAACTAAATATTATTATGTGTATTTACTGTTTCATTTATTTCTTGTTTTATTTGGTATTAAAGTAAAAATATAAAAAAATTAAACTAAGCTGTAATATTGAAAATAAGATGAAAGTATTAATCAAATTAGTCTGTCGTTCTTCGCTCTCTCTCTTTCTCTTTCTCTCTCACTCACTCTCACTTTCTCATTCTCAATGTCTGTCTCTGTATCTGTCTTATATTTCAGTTGGCAATCCAAAGTTGATCCCCAAGTTGTCGCTTGGCTAAAATCAAACTTCTTTATATTTATTTTGTAGTAAATAAAGAAAAATTACATCAAATAGTAGTTAATAGTTTTTTAGACATACGCGTATTGCCCGGTAAATTTACACACACGAACACAGCAATACTTACACTAGCACAATTTATACTAAATTCTTTAGAAATGGCCTTGGGCTTGGACGTGGACTATTAATTTTAGTAGCTGTTGAAACACCTGTTTAACAATCTAAAAAACTATAATTTTAAGCATAATCCCAATTCTGCAACACGTTTTCAGGTACTAAATTTAGACTCTACACGTTTATGTAGCACTTGTCAAAAATAAAATATAAAATATCATCCTCAGCCCCAAAATAAACCGAGTCAAAATCAACAGTGGACATAGTTGTGACATACTCAATGTATAAGAACCGTTGCCAAGTGCGGCCAGTAAGTAAATAAGTTCACAAAAGAAGCAAATGAAAAAAGAGCAAAACAATATACAAAAACATTTCATCAACATTTCAATGAGCTGCAATCTGTGACCAAAACAAACATTGCGCTAACGATAGAATAAAGAAAAATGAAAATACAAATACAATACACATCGAGAAAGGCGCGTCCGCCGTCAGAAAACGCTAGAAGACTTCGAGCAGCGACAACGCCAGCGATAAGAAGCAACACGCAACGATTGGTCGATGTCTGTAGTATATAGTATTTAATCTCGTATACAAATACATGTTTAGTATATACTAGTAAGCAGCAGTGCATGGCGCTTAGAACTTGTTTATCGCCCCCCAGCAGCGTCAGTCGAACTGTTGTGAAATCTACAAAAACGAAGAAGTATCTACTCTACTGCCATGTGTTAATATTTAACTCCCCTCACCAACACACCTATTGCGTCAAGACTTGTTTCATCTTGGCTTTTGAGCAGCACTTTGTTGGTTTTATTTGTAAGTCGCACGAACTTCTAAATGTCACGCACAGATCTCGGCTTACGTTGCGTATGCGTAATGCGCATTTTGCTTACGAAACTCTTGCAATTGACGTATGTAGATACATACACTTCTTATTAGATACATAGATACATATATGTATGTATGTATATTAAAGTGCTGCTTAAAATCAATTCAATTTTGTGTTTGTTATTCATTTGTACTTTCATTCAGACTATTCTCAGAACATCTCAGTCATAATGGCTTGAATTAATATAAAAGTGCACCTAAATTCAGGTCAGATTTTTATGATTTGGTATGTTTTGTTACAAAACAAATATTTTTAAATTATGTACTAATTTTTAGAACCCACAACCATTTTCAAAATAGGAGAATATATCTTGTTTAAAAATTGTAGATACATTTTCTGGATTTTATCAGTCAAAATACAGAGTATTTATTTTTTCTCTTTTTTTATTTTTTTCTTATTTTTTTTAGAATACTTTAGCTTTTGCTCTGCGTACTTTCATCCACAAATGCTCAGTGAATCTTAATCATTATCGCGTGTGCAATTCGTGTTCGTATTTCAGATCATCCTAGAATTATTCAGTTTGCTGTAAGTAAATCAACCCTTGTACCCAAATGAAAGGCATCAGATACCAAAATCACTCGCTTGATTCATGAAATATCGACGCGATGCGCTGAACATTGAACCCAACAACGGACAACAGACACGCCCCCCGTTGACCGCCTTCAACTGAATATATGTATGTATTTAATTTGATGGCCAAAACATTGTCGCACTTTTGAGCTATTAAGTAATCGGCAAATAGCGCCGCTTGTATAAATTTAGAGATGAGCCAGCTAATCAAACACATAATATACTTACATACATACAGACGTATTTACATACAAGTGTTTTTGAGTACTCGAATTTGCTACAGGTAGCTAAGTATAATGAGTATACGATTGTGTTGGCCAAATGACGCCAACTGTTGATCAGCCGAATGTTGTTTGCCAAAAGCATGAACGGACAACGGCATTCGTTGGACGCACGTTTGATTTAATTATATTATTATATTATTGATAGATAAATAAATAAATATGTGCGTATGTAAGTTGTACTAGATTGTTAACAATATCGTGCATTAACCTAAAAATAAACACGTATTTCATTGATATTCAGTCAGCTTTATGGTTTCCTGTTGTTAATCGGCCCTATAGATAAGAACCATATCAAATACAGACACACGTGATAGACAAACGTCGTACATTTACAAATCTTATCGATTTGAGTTTTTCTGCCTCTTTTTGCCTGGTCACTCATATAATAAACGTATCAAATAAAGTGTCATTCAATAAACTCTTGAAATAAACTAACAAAATCATCAAATTGGAAGAGTGTTTTCAATGGTGACTCATTCTATATCCATACAACATATTTTACATACCATAAACTAGTCTCAATGTCAAGCATTTCCATTACAAAATTTGTGTCAAATGGAAGAGGCCTTCAGTGAATTTCCATATTTCCCCACTTGAGTTGACATTAGGCAATAGATAAATGTGTCTACTGCAAATTATGAAATAAATAGGAAAAACAAACGATGACGCAGTTTGGAAAAGAAATGTCGTGCCGTCTACAACAAAATGTAAACAAAAACAAAAATATCATTAAGTATAACAAATTATAGTCTTCTTGTTTTGTGGAAGTTGTTGACTGTTGTTGTTGGCCTGATCATTGGCCGCAATGACCTTGACTGCACCTGCAGTCTGCAGCTGATAAGATAAATGGCATATAAACAAATAGCAAATAGTCATAAACAATTGTCAGCTAAATATAATCACAAAACGAGCTTGTTGGCGATCACGTGAGAGGTTTTTATATTTGTTATGCATTCAAAACAAAAACTGGATATTTGAGGCCAACCGGTTGCAGCTGCTTTGGGTATACAAATATTCGGCTGATCACGTGATATAATGACCAGCAAATGCCAACGAGTTAAACTGAAGCCCAGCAGTTCAGAGAGTGCAAAGTGCTTAGCTATCGCTATCAAGGCAATGACATCAAAGCATTCAATCTTGGGCAACACCAACGGAAACTGATGCGCCAGCAAAGACGTGTGCACGTGTTGAATGAACTGCCTAGCAACAATGAATTGCGAACGGAACGGAAATACATATAAAAGAAATAAGGGGGACAACCCCTCCCTCGTTCATGTCGTCACTCTTTAGCCATGACCAGAAAATACTTGCTGTCTAAGCAAAAACAATTCAATAAACATCGCCAGCAGTCACAACAACAACAAAACACTGAAGCACAATTGAGCACAGCAAGTGTTGTACAATTGTACGAATGGTACTACAGCAGCCTTTGGTACATTTGGTTCATTTCATATTCGCCGCATGGTACACTTTGTTTTCATGTTGTTTTGTACGATTGAATCATGGCAAATTTAGCGGAAGTGATCGCTATTTAGCTCACTCACGTGTAAAATGACTAACTCTAAATGGAATGCTGTAATAAATACATGTAAATACAAACAAATAGTTTAAGAAATTGCTTGGAAAACGTGTTAAAAGAGATTTCATTGGAAGCCTAAGGTACGAAAGACATGCCTTAAATAATACTATATGGAATGTTCTGGGATGAACAATTTCTCAATTTTCATAAAAATGATTTAATTTTTTATTGAGAACTCTTAATGGTATACTTTTAATAACTAGGTCAAAAGACATCGGAATCCATCTATTTAAATCATTTAACGGCAATCAAATGCAATGTGTGACTCACATGCCCCACTCGCACTGCATTAATCACAACGAGGAAAACACACACAAAATACACACACACACACACACACATTGTGTAAATTTCTCAATATTTGCAGCAGCACGTTTGTCAAACGGCACGAGGGATTGAGAGACCCCTATAGAGAGTAAATACATACATATGTATGCACATATTACGTATACGTACACAGACAGATATATGTTAGTATAAGTGCATGGAAACGACGATCGTGACTACGTGCCTGCCTTTGAGATGCCAATGGACGAACGATGACGATGACGATAACACGAATTCGACACAAAAACCGAATGGCAATTGGAATAAACATACATATGTTATGATTGGAAATCGAAATTGGAATCAGAGTCTGCTGCTGTGTATATATGCCAAATTAAAAGATCCCAGGATAGCTATTAATGAATAAAGTGTATTTTCGTAGACTCGTAGATATAATTTAATGCGCGTCGTATTTTTATTGATGTCACGCAAAGATGCGGATATTTTCGATATAGATATAGAAACACTGATATATTGTATATACTTATGTACATTTCCTGATCATTTGTGGCTTGCTTTGACGTGTTGTCTTGCTGAACATTTGTGAGTTACTTAACCTACATGACCAAACTGCGGCATTTGTTCAAAAACACAGTTTGTCATGTAACACAAACGTATCCAGCAAACAAACACACTTTCTTAGACTTCTCTCGTGCGGCACACTTATCAGTATCAGTAGAAATAAATCACATTTGAATTGTATTAGACAGTTGCTTATCACTGGGTCACGGCCGGAATGGTTGGGGTCACGACGTCGTCAAGATCCCATAATCGAAAACAACGACAGACAACTGCATATTTAAATTGTTTGTTTTTTTTTTAACAGCAACTGCCTTGTCGTGGAAATAAACTCGAGATCTTACAGATTCTTGTTTTGACAACCAACTTTCCAACTTTAATTTAGTGCAAAGTCTTAAGCACATATGTATTTACAAACGTACTTATTTATTTACAATACCAAGTTATATGTTATCTGTATGTGCGTCACGACTCTTTCGCTTTTATCGCGTGCGCTTATCTTCTTTATGGATGACTTGTTTGCCGTAGTGTTATTCTTGTTTTTAAGCATTGTATAGTAGAAATTATAAACATTTTAAATATATGGCCGCTATGCAGACGCGTGTTTGTATTTGCTTCATCAAGTGCCAAGCAAAAAAAAAGTGAAGAAGCCTATTAACAGGAACAGTACAATTAAGATTAACACTACGAACCCGATGGGAAACACGATAAAGACACTTAGCTATGACGACAATGGTGACGATAATAATGAAATTTTACTAGTCTAATAGATAGCTACGATTTTTTTTTAGTTTTTCCAATCCAAAAATGATCAAGTTTATTAAATGTATCTAAGCAGTTGCTAGTCTGAAATTCTTTTTCAACTTAAAAACATTTAAACATAAAATTTTACTAAAGTTTTAAGAGGTCAGAGTTGAAGTTAGCACTCAAATCGCATTGCTAATCGGTTTAATTTTTCATCTACAATCCTATAAGCAATTATTATAATATTTAAGATGATTTAAATACTTAGTCCTATATAAAAACTTTACCCAAAATTTGGTAATTTGGCTGGACAGTTAATTAATGGCTCACGTGACGTCTAAGTCAGTTCTCAAGGCCTGGCAAGTATGACAGTAACATAAATGTCACATACACAATTATATGTATATTTTTATGTATTTACATTTATTTTATGTATATTTTTATGTATATATATTTACAAAACGCGATCAAAAAGACTTTGACTCTGGAAAGTTTCCAAAAACAATGAGATACATTCATTGAATTTTTTTTATATAAATTCGTGAACTTAATATTCGTATTTATTTGCAGACAAATAAGTCTTTTATGTTTATTAGAAGTCTTGAATAATGGATTTGGAAATATTGAAGTTGGCTTTATGTCTATTTATAAGTGGTACATACATACATATTTATTTACAAGGAATCACTTAAAGGCGCCACCCAGTGGACAGCAAATACTAAAATAGATGTAGTCTAACAATTAACAACAACAAGACTTGCTGACCTTCAAAAGGACACCGACTGACGCGCTAACACATACAAACACACAGGGACACACACACACAGATACGTACGTGCCTCCACAGACACACACACGTGCGTGTAGGATTATGTTTGTCTGTGAGGAACTGTGAGCACACGCCAATACGCCCACAATAGCCAATCAAATGAACAGGGGCCAATTGGCTGTTGTTGTTGTTGTTGCTATTTTTAGCCACGTTTTGGCCGTTGACATTTATTAGAAATAAGCTGGCTTTATAAAGAGCAATCAGTCCGGTCTTCCAACCTCTTTTTTATTTATATACACAACTTAAATGTTGTTTTTATACATTGTATATCGATAAATGGTCAGTCACCAAATTTAAAAATCACGAATAAAAAAAAAATTAATAAAATTCAAGTTCAAAATAAAAAAATACTAAACGGAGAATAGAGGGGCGAAAAAACCCAAACTGAACGTCACGTTTGCCTAATCGTGTTTTGTACTTTGTTTGTGTTGTTGTTTTGCAAAATGTTTGCATAAATAAATACATAAACTAAAAATCCATTTTATAAATAGCGTCAAACGGCGTCAAGCAAACGGCAAACGAATGTCTGCCTGCCCACGTTTTTCAATTTTCGTTTCTCGTTTGTCGAATTTTCGCTTGATTTTCTTATTTAACTTTGCTCAGCTACCAAAAATAGATCCACGATCCACGCCCAATACCAATCTTAATGTTCAGCACACACAGACACACACATACACACGTACACACAAACCCGAAAGATAATCACATAAGAAACCGTTACAAAGTCGGCAAAAAAAAAATTAAAAACTTAAACGAAAACTTAAAGATGACATTATAGACTAGGCTAACAATAAATTATTCATAAACTTAAACGCACAGGTGAAAGTGAGTGTGTTGTTGTTGTTGTTGTGGTGTGTTGTGACTTTCAAAGGAGCCCTGTTTCAATGGTTTCCGTCTATATACCTACCTCTCATACTTAACCGGATGTGCGGCATGTCCATTTGCCTCGCTCCAATAGGGCTCCATATTGTTGTTGTTGCTGTGTGCGCTGCTGTCGATGCCGCTGCTGTGACTGCGAGAGACGCTGATCCTGGGCAAGGTTGCGATATCTGCTTTAGGTAGCTCTTTCCTCTCCTGCAGCTGCTGCGTCGACGTCGACGTTGCTTGCAATTGCGGTGGAATGGTGGAAGGTATTTTTGCTCTCTACGTCAATGCAGAAATGGCAGAGAGAAACGCCGGCGAACGAGCGCACGAATTTATGACAGCTAACAGGTTGTCGGCTGCGACGGCGAATTCACTTCAGTTGCGGCGAATTACAAGTATTGTTGCTTTCGTTGGTTATTTTCTGGTTGGTGGGTTGGTTCACTTTTCGTATTACACAAGTAAAAACTTTGCTTGATGTATGTATGTAAATGTTCTAAGATTTGAATAATGTAAATTTGTCGTTGATTGTTTTTGATTGTTAATATGTATTACAAATTTGTATCACACTTGAATATCCAATACTCTTTGCACCCCTGCGACACTCTGATTTGATTTATATGTAGCATAACATAACTTATTTAATTATGTTCAAATTCTTGTAAAAGTTGTGAGTTGTCTGTTGACGGTTGACGGTTTAGTGATGACTGTTGTCACTGCTTATCAGCAGCCTTTGCCTTTTGTTTTTGTTTTTGTGACAGAGCCGATAACGGAACAACAGCAGCAACGGGTGCGATAAGGCCTTATATGTACATATGCGCCTAAGAATGTATATAAATATGTAAATATCTACTTATATACATGCGTTACGTTTATCTTGTATGTATGCATGGGGCAATTTAATCACACTTGTAAAACGACTCAATATATATTTATGTATGTTAGACTAGTTCCTGTTAACTTTTAACCCACGCGTTTTTCTTTACTACTGATGCTGCTGCTGTGCTGGAAACCTTGAAATTTCTTTACACTCACGTCTCGTTTATTTTATTTTTTTGTCGCGTTATTTGCTCTCTGCGAAACACACACACACACACACAGCACCAGGCAAAACCACAAAGAAAATGATTGTCGAAAAACGTGATTTAGTTTTCTGTCACACGGCAGCAATTTACACGTTTTGCACTTTTATTAATTTTGTATTTTATATGTATGTATATTTATAATATTAATACACAACTTCCTTCGATTCACAGTGGAATTTTACTAGCAGCCCAGCATATTCGTGTGCAAACAGTATGCGTGTATTTGTATTTGTACGTTCCACTACACAGCACTTTTATTATATATGCATGTATGTATGTTGTATATGAATTCGCCGTATATGCATGTATGCATACAATTTGTTGTTGCTATATTTTTTTTTTTATTATTTTTTGTTAAACAAAACACTTGCGCTGTCCGAAACGTTGGTAACATCAACTGCTCACTTCGAACGGCTGAATTGAAATGAATGAAAAATACACGACGAACGGGCTAAAATTAAAACCAAGGAAGCAAGCTCAAATTCGTCGCACCGCAATTCGAGTACTCTGCACAAAAAGTTTTTCTTTGCCCAATTGGAACTTTTCAGAATAACAAATTATTTTATTTTAAATTAAATAAATTTACTAAAAACCTTAATAGAACTTTCTCAACAACTAGTTAATTTTTGATTTTTATCACTTTGAAGATGCTGTTGTATAGCCGTTACAACCTAAACTACAAATGCCAGAAACATTTTCTAAAAGGGTATACAAATACAAAACACGAGACCAAACAGTGTGAGCAAAATGAGAGAGTTGATGACGTGCCTGGGGTATCAGAGAGTGTTGCATGAAAATGTAAATGGCAAAAGAGCTAGATAACGTCGAGAGCGAGAGAGAAACCGCCCGGCTGACTCTGAGTGAGCTCTTTGTCAAGTCATGCTGGGCTGCGGCTGATGGTATTATTATTATTGTGTGTGTGAGTTTGCGTATGCCAAAGTGTTGGTATGCGTTGGCTTTTGGATCTTTGTGAGTGTGTTTGTGAGTGTGTTTGATGTTATCGCATTTCGTGCGCGGCAAACGTGATTGCCACAGTGGGTCGAAGACTATTAGATTTGTGTTTACTTCATGCGGTACTTTAATTAGTCAATGGAGTAAATTTTTTAATGTAAATGAAAATCATAATATTAAATATGGAAATGGTATCAAGAATATTGAAAACAAATCAGTTACATGAATTATAAGTGCTTTATGCAATACATAAAATTTTCATCACTTTGTTAATGTCTTTAGACAACGGTGCATTTTTCGATGACTAGACGTCGCAAGTTTACAGGCAAACCAGCACCAACAGAGAACTGCTCAGAAGTGCGGTTCATAGGCCTATTTGAATGATATGAGTACTACATAAGAAGCTTATTTACTTGTAGGTCTTTATGTACATACTATGTGCTTTACGTTGTCTCGTCACTATCAATAAAAAGTGCACTTGTTATTATTAAGTGCACACGCGATAAATACATACATATTGCGATTTTTTTTATTTTTATTAGTGATAAAAGCTCACCTACACACACACAAGCAGAGTACCGTTACAGCGGGTAGTGGCCATCGGGGCGTGCGTTGCGTGCTTTTGTCGCCTTTGCGGTTGTTGCTTTTTGTCTGTCTGTCAGCTTTCAAGTTGAAAGGCAAACGCAAATCCGAAAAAGAAAACGACGTAGAAACCCAAGGCAAGTGAAACAAAAAAAAACAATAACAACATTCAGCAGTCACAGCAGCAGCAGCACATAATAAAACACGTGAACGTGACAAATTCCAAAGCGATTCGCAGCTGTTACATTGGGCGGCAGCGGCGCCGTCATCGTTGGCGTTGACGTTGGCGTTTGGCGGCGAATTGCGACGGAGCGAGAATTGCTTGGCAACAAAATGATTGTCTCACCGACGCATACACATACACTTGCTGAAAGCGCAAGCTCTCACAGTCGGCCGACATTTTGTTTTTATAATACTTGGTCGCTCGTCGCTTTCGTATTATTAATCGAAATAATAATCATACGCTGTGTTGGTTCATCATAAACATGAGCGGTTGGCGCACAAAATTGCTCATTTTTGGCTTGCATACACACACTTTCCATCTCTCTCTTTCTTTCCCGCTGTCTCTCTTCGATAAACCCAGTTTGTTGTACGCGTGAGCAGCTTTTTAATCAAGGCACGTTGAAAGCGGGCACAGCCAGCGCAAAAAATTCATAGCGCATGACGTAATATCTCACGCGAGGCGAGCGTGTCACTCATTTCACGTAAACACACACACACACATAAATTGAATTTATGTGTGTATGTACATATGTATATGGCAGATATGTACATATATGCGTCTATTTACTCGTATAAAATAACACACATGTCAGTTTGTTGTTGGTCACGTGTTGTGCAAATGCTTTAGCTGTATGTGTGTATGTACATAAATACATACATATGTACATAGGTATGCATGTACATACATATGTTTGTTTTGACTATCAGCTTTTTGTTTATACTTAAATATGTACATATGTACTTACATATATACATACTTTTGTTTGTATGAATGTACAGTAAGGCAAGTAATTGTTTTCACACCAAAAAAATCACATGCTTTTATTAATTTATTTAAATTACTGAATCTCATTATTTTAATTTTAATAATTGAAAATAAAATAAGAAAAAAATTTTATAAACCAAGAAAACCTATTAATTTTTTTGCCAAATAAAATATATATTTTATATTATCAGATCAATTACTGTATGTTTAAATTTTTGAAAAAAATTCACAATTTGTTTCATGTTATTTTCTAAAATATAATTTTACCCACAAAACCTCAATATAATTTTTAATTTGGTTTAAAAAACATACTCTTATGATACAATTAGATAAAATACAATGAAAAACGAAGAAGGGATTTTGGGGACTATTTTTTGTTGTCAAACAAATTATTTGGCAAACTGTATATTTGTACATATTTTGTTTTATTTTCCAGCACTTTAATTAAATTGAAATGGCAACGGTCGCAAGTCACAGAGGCATGCAATCTATTTTTAGCGCTGCCAAAGGTCAAAAACAAATCACAGCAACAAGTCACTTACCCAAAGCACGATCGAGTAATCGGGTAATCGGGAAACAAACGTGTCCAAGTCCAATGCGCAATGAAAATAGGCGCTGCCCTATTATATTATATTATATATTAAATGTTATTCCATTATTGTTATTGTTTACTGCTGTCAGGTAATTTGTAGGTGTATACATACAATGTGTGTATATTATTTAATTTAATTGTTTACTTGAAATATTAAAAAAATAAAATAAAATAGATATGTATTTCTACTAACTATTTAGTATATGACCTGTCGAGGGTGGCACGTGCAACGGCCCAAACACTCGTTGATGGCGAATCACATGTTATTGCGAATGTGCTAAAACACACAGACAGCAAGAAGTCTGTTTCTGGAACCTACGTGAAAAACAAGCCCAGGCACATTACACATACGCCCCGAGGGGCACGTGCACAGTCAATGATATATGTATGTAAGTACACACAAGTACATGCATACTCGTGTGTATGAATACAGATACACAAGTTGTAAATGATGAAAATGGCTTAAATTACTCACACGCCCCTTTAGCAGCCACAGTTAACGGAGCAAGTCTTATCAGAAAGAACTTCAAATTGGTTCAATTGCCAAATAGTGGCATGAGTTATTTTCGTATTTTTACGTTTTTATTTAAGCAGTTGGTTTTTTGTTATGGTCACGTGTCCGGTAATCGGAATGCGTGTTACGTGGCCTGTGAATTTCCATAGAAATGGAATGCAATCAAGCGATACAACAACAACAACAACAAATAACGACTTCAGAAAAATGTGCACAACGCTGTACTTGTTGTTGTTTTTTTCCACTATAAACAAGTCAACGGTGTGATAAAAAATAAACACTTGTGGATTTTTTATGTGGACATGGCCCCTAACGCTAAGCCTTACATATGTATGTACATACAAACATACATGTGTATATATTCACACATTTGTGAGCATGTATTGTGTACTTGTATGTTAGTAGATACATATTCATATATGAGTATCTGTTTTTCTATGGTTGTTGCCTTGCGTATCTTTATTGGTCTGTTTGTGTTTACTGAGCTTACATCTACATACATACTTATAATATATGCACACACTTGGGTGTGTACTTTTTAATCACAAGCTGATTACCCCCTTTTTTTCTGTTGAAGCTGCTTATCTCATATGCTCACAAAAGGCAACAACAGCAGTGGCATCTAATGAGAGTAGTTCTTGGTAATAGAACGGGATCAATAAAAAAAAGAGAAAGTTCACGGAAATCCTTGATAAGATATTAAGAATTATGGTAATAGTAATTAAGTATTAGACTAGCGGGAAGGGCTATAGTCGAGTTCCCGACTTTAGGATACCCGTTATTTATTTAAAAATATATGTTTTTAATTGCATACTTTTAGGCACATACATTGCTTTAAAATTTAAATAAGCCATTTCCACCTTTCTGTTCGACCAATCTTGTTGAGACTTAGTAGGATGATAGCTAATTATAATAGTAAACGTTTATTAAAAACTTTTGGAAAGGGGCGTGGCAAAAATTTGAAACAAACTTGATCTGCATGGGGTTCTGTGTTCTGAGTTTGGTAAAAGTAGTTAAGTATGCGACCAGTATAAGATCTATCTTTTGGAACCCGGAATCTTTGAGATAAATATGTTATTATTATGGTCATATATGTATTATTTCCCATTCATAACAAATTTAAAATTGTAGAATTCGGTTTAGATCAACGTGGATTTCCCCTAATATATATGAATGTATAGAATGTGTTATTACTATGATCATATACTTGTTATTTTATTATTATTATTATTATTTTGTTACTCATACAAAATTTAAAATTGTAGATTTAGTTTAGATCTGCGTAGATTTCGTAGATTTCCACTGATGTATACATATGTATATGTTAAAATATCTGATATATATTTATTGTATTTTCATGTGTGCATAATTACTTACATATACATACATACATATATAAAAATAATTGGCACCTTTTATTAGCACAATCTGGATGACATTGATATGTCAGGGGGTGGGCGGGACAGTGGGACAGAGTCTTGGTCATTGGCCAGGCCCAAAAAGCCACGAAACGGGACAAATAAAATGGGTGTGCGCTAATCAATTTGCTTCATAAATTTACTGCATATGCATATTTTATATATGTATTTATGTATGTGAATTCGATTAGCATCACACTTAATTTACACTCAATTTTGTACATGTGTGTGTGTCCATTTTAATATAAATCGATTTCACGCACGCTTTTGGCTCATATAAATTATTAAAGATAGCGTAAAATGTGAAATTTCTTATCAATCTGCCAAAAAAAATTTCATTTTCAATTTCAAAGTCGAGGTAAATCCCATAAATAATTAATGAACATACTGTATTTGTATATATGTATGTATGATGAATATATACATACAAATATGTATTGGTTGCCCGATAAAAATACAAACAATGTGACTGGAGGCAGATACGAGCACTTGTAGGTATAGGTATGAATGTATAGTATGTACATATGTACATACATGTATGTAGATTGATAGACACAAGTGTGAGTACACACTTTTCAATTGTTTCCCGAGAAATATGTATTTAAAAAAAAATGGCGCAGCGCTGTCGGGAGTCGTGGACCTCCAATCCAATCCAACACGTGTCATTGCGGCTGAACAAATAACACATACAGAATAGAATAGAATAGAATAGAAGAAACCCCTTCCACAAGCACAACAACAACAACAGCAACAACAATATATACACACACATGGCCAACGTTAACAGTCTCCAAGTGGAAGATATAGTATTGCAATATAAAATATGTCCATAAGTATGTAAATATGTATAGTGTGTATATGTATGTATGTAGGCATGAGTACTTTTATCCACAACGACATAGAATGCACGTTTGCCTTGTGCGCTTTTTATTTAAATTCCACTGGACCAGCTTCGTTCGGGTGTATTAGCTGTGTGGATCGGGTAGAAAATAAATTTGTTTTAGAAATATCGATCAAGGATATTAAATTAAATACATGTTTACATTTAAACTTTTACCATCTAGAATTCAAAATAATTAAAATTGCATTTGGGTAAAATTTTATGTACTTTCCATGGTTTCCACGAACATTTTAATACATTTTATTATTATACAAGCTTTGCAAGTTCATCGATTTTTTATAAGCACTTATACAATTTTTTTAGATAAATAAACGTCTATGTTAAAAAACTTAAAAATAATTTATTTATTTAATGTCAACTATGTGTAGTTAATAAATATTAAAATATTAAAATCTAAATTTAAGCTGAAAAGCTAAAAATGTCAAATAAAGAGTTAAGAATCTGGGGGTATTCAAAAAATTATAAAATGATCCAACATTTGTTGCAAGGATTGGGGAAAACCCAGGGATTTCTAGAAGCGAAGAGGAAAAGGGAGGATTTCAAGGAGGGGAAAGAGAGTTCTCCCAGTTTATAGAGGACACAAATTGGTTCTTATTTTATTATTTCGATTCGTACAATAAAATCAAAATAAATCATTTTTATTTTATTTATTAATAAAAATATTTTATTTTTCCTAAAAATGTTGAAAATTAAATAAGTTAAAAGTTCTTGTCCATCACCAAAGTTAATTTTAATTAATTATGTCAAGCCGTAAATAAAACTTATCTTATTTAATCGCTATGAATTTTTATTCTTTTGGTGGAATTTTCCCAAACAAATAGATGAACATAGAGGAGTTAATGAACCCATAATTTAGATAGGGTATATCCCTTTTACCAAGCATTATCGACTAGAGCTTTTTTAATTGTAGTTGGTTTTGTTTTGTTTTGTTTTATTATTTTTTATTAGTATTTGCATTTCATTTGATTTCAAAGTATTTCGTATTTGTTTACGGTCTCGAGTTCTATTTTCGCTTCGCGTCAACTCAACTTATGTAAAAGTTACAAGCTGTGTTACACGTTTTGCATTCAAATGTTGCTGTTGCTGTTGCTGTTGATAAATCAGAGACAAAGCGGGTTTTGAATTTCCTATTAGCTTTAAGACGACAAGGCGACAAGGTGACGCCGAAGCTTGTGGACTGTGTTTTGTTTTGATGTTGTTTATAAGTTAAGTTACATACATATGTAGTTATATACATACATACATACATACAGAAGTGTACACTCTCGTTTGTAGAGGAAATCGATTTAATTATATGCACACTTTTGCTAGTAATATCATCTAATTTAATTGAATTTGCATGTGACTTATAGGGCTAGTTTTGCCCAGACCATGGCCAAAGGCAATACATATGTATGTATACACATATGTAAATATATATACGGCAAATGGAAGATTTGCATCGACAGACTGTCTGCAGCTGTAAGGCGATGTAATTCCCGAAGATTCGACTAATTTACACAACAACAACGCATTGACTTGCAACGTTACGCATACGCCCTGTTGTGTGTTTGGTTAATTTAGGTAGTCTGAGCAACAGAAGGCAGTGTTATGCCAATGCAAGACCTATAACCACAGACACTGTTATAACCACATATCACATTATTTAGTTAAATATACTTATATCTCCCCTCCAGTTATGTACTTTCAGTAGTTATATAGAAAAGAACGAAGTATGCTGACGCACTTCTCTTTTTGTAACGGAAATTTCACATGGACACAAACGTGGTGGATAGCTGCTTTTGGCAGGCAGTGTGCGCCTGCAAATGACAACAGGAAAAACTGAAAATAAAAATAAATGCAAATAACAACAAAACAAAGGCCTGATACCCTTGCTGAGCTGTGTACTCTATTTCTGACTGATCAACTATGACTGCTATATGATAAGTCTGCGCAGTAGTTCGATTTTAAGCAAATATGCTCAGAAATATGAAGACTGCACTAAGTACACAATCTTTGAGATTGAATAAAATATCTGAAAATCATCAATTCATCATCAATTCATTACAGTTGATGGACTTGTTTGAAATTAAACAATAAGAATATGGCTTTATCAACATTTATTTAATGTAATTAAACTTAACTATATATTTATTTGTTTATTTAAATTTAAATTTAAATTAAAAATTAATATTATACATTTTTAATAACAAAATAAATTAAAGTCAAAAGAGAAACATATTATAGGGGTATCTAAAATGAAAAAGAATAAAAAATTTGCCCAACATTTGTTGCTAGGATTGGGATGCTGATTAAGAATATATATGGTACATGCATTTAATGCTTTCCACCTGTTCGCTGATAACAGACTATATTGACCCTTTCTGCTCTATTTAAGTGCAGGGTCTAAAATGAAAAATGTCATAAAGTGTCTCATACAATGAACGTGGTGTGGTGTATTACACAAGTGCACAAGTGTGTGTACACGAAACACGCTCACCTTCTAAGCTGACCGAGCGTTGTGTCTGTCCAAAGACCAAGTTGAAAACAATCGACGAAGGCACAAATATGCATATATAGTACGAGTAAGTACATATGTGCATATACATACATATACATATGCATATAACAAATATACACGAACAGTAAGTCCGTCCGCAAGTCCGCTAATGTGCAACACGTGTGCGAACAGTCAGCTGGCTAATTGTGTAAAACTACACCAGCAACATTCAGGTAGATATATGTATGCATGTATGTATGAATGTGATACATATAGGCATGCAATTATTTCGCACACATTTAAATACATACATACGAGCACAGGGAGACATTATTGCTTCATTTGAGCGCTAATTGCTTTTGTTTCTGTTTTTGTGCCAGTCGAGTGTTAAAATTGCAATTCGCGACAAATTAATTAACAAGTATGACTGTAATATGCAGCAAATTGATCACGTTTTTACGGGTGGTCGTAAAAACAAATACAGAAAATTGATTGATTGTGCCAAGTGGCAGACACGAATATCAGCAAGAGCGAGCTTATATAATTTATAAAACAAATTCAGCATAACTATAACTTACATAATTAACATAACTTGGTTCAAAAAATGCATTGGCAATCATTAAAGACTCAACAAACTTCATTTAATGAAATTTCTATAAATTCAAATCTAGCGCCATTTGTGTGTCTGCGCGCCGCTCTGAATGACAACAACAGCATATGCAACACTGGCGCGTTGCCAGATCGCACAAATGCCATCAAGTTGGCAGCTGTAGCTTTGTCGCTTTTCAGCACTGCACAATGCCGAGTCAGCTGCTCGCATTTCTTTAGTGCATCACTTTTTCCTCAAAATTAATAAATACAACTTAACTAACTGTGCAATATTTTTAAGCAATATATTTATTAAATCCGTGCAATAATTATATATATAGTTATCAAGAACAGTCGCATCCAAAAGTTGTGCTACATTCCGCAATTTGGCTTTTTGGCCAATAAAATGCCATCACTTTGTTTGTTGTTGTCCCCCGTTTGTTGCCAAGGAAACGAAAAACGCAAACACAACAAGTTACGTCGCAGCTCGGTCGATCTTACGGGTGTGTGTGTGTGTAGGTGTATGTGTGTGTGATTGTGTGTGCCACACTTCCTTCCGGTCTATTTTTTATACCAAATAAAAAGGTATTGCACAAAAAGTTACAATTGTTGTTGAATATTTTAAATCAACTGAAAATCTAAACAAAATGCTCAAAACAAGTGCAATTAATTCTTTTTGAAAATATATGTATATTATATTAACTAAAAAGAACGCTGGATATAACTGATACTACGCATTTGATATGGTAAGTGCTAGAAAAATCTATTGGGCCCCAATTAAATTGACCTACGCTTCCCTCCTACTCCACCCCCCATCCCCCTTCCTATCCCCTTCAGGTGCCAGAATTATATCTTAAAAATATGAAACAAAAACTTTCAAGTGCTGTAAGCAAAGATCAAAAGCTGACAACTTTTCTCATTTTGCCAGCATTACGATTAAAAAGTTGATTTGTAAAATTTTGCGGCACATTAAATGAGTTTTCTTCATTGAACGGGAAAATGAGAAAATTACACGCAGTCTCTTCTCTCTGTTAGAGAGTTTTCCCAACTCAACTTTCATTTTGACAGACCCAACATTTAGAGGCAATTAAGACGAGTCCTTGCCGCGGTCACACAAACCAACCAACCAACCAACCCCCTTGGCCAGGCTAACAACGTGTGCTGGGCATATGGCACACAGCCGCAGCCACAGCCAACCGCGTTTTTCCTTCCTTCGGATCCACGTGTTTGGCCATCGCCATGGCCGGTTGAGCATTACAACGTCGCTCGTCGTGGTCCCGAGCCAGGTGTAAAGCAACCATCTCGGTGCATGTTTCCGCATTGCTGCCTCGTCCCGCGTTTTGCTTGACTGCCTCTCTCGGCCAAAGGAGCAGGAGTAAGAGAGAGTAACAGAGGGGGGACAGAGAGAGTAGCACATGCCAGGCGAACGCTCGCTGAGCATTTGATGATTGACGTCCGTTGTAATGACTGTCAACGTCAATATGCGCATCATCATCATTATCATTACAAGCATCATCGCGTTCATAGGTTTGACATTTTTTTTTGTGGATTTAGCTGCTAATTACAGATACTTTGCAACATCGCAATTATTCTAGGAATTCAATAATAAGGAGAATATGTCGAAAATCGCGAAGAAATTTAGTATCCACAGTTGATTTTACTTATGCAAAAGAGTTTCCTTAAATAACAACTCATTATTCAACCAACATTTGCTTTTAAAAAGCCTCTTTGCTCTCTGTGGTTAATTTATCAAAAACTATAATAATTTGCATAGCGCAAATTGTTTTTTGCTGATAATAATTTGTTCAAAGTTATTTATTTTAATTTTAATAATTTGTACTGCTTAAATAGTTGCGTTGAAATAATTAAATATTTCATTCATATTTACATATGGGCATTTCTCCAGAAATGTCAACCGAGCCTAAAAACGAAAAATTGCTTAAAAACTCACATCTTGTGAAATTATGTTTCAAAAATGTATTCAAGTTATTTATTTAAGCAATATACGCTAGAAGAAATTCAATAGGATGAACATATAGATTCTACATTGGAATAAAATCACTTTTTCCATATTTATGTCCATCATTTTCTTAAAAATTGATTTCCAAAATGGACCGTTTGTATTCTATCGATTACACTAAGTAAGATAGTAAGATTGTAACATAAACCATTTTAATACATAGAAATATATTGAAAGTTTAATTTAAAACAAGTTTTTCGAGCTGTTTCGATATATAATTTAAAAAAAGAGAGACAGAAACAACAGAAATATTTTGTGGAAAAAAATGTCACGTGCGACATGTCGCATGCGACAGTGACTCAAATTAAATTTAAAAAAAAACTACTTGATATTTTTAAATCAAACAAAAAGCATTTTTTAGATAAATGAATACATTACATTTCAAAATAAATGGCATCAAAATATTCGTTCACGTTTTGCCGAAATCAGTGCTAGAATTGGTCGCCGAAAAAACGACTTCTATCTGAGTCGCGTGCGAATGCCTTGGTTTTTTTTAAAATATCTTGAAAACGAACAATTTTCCAAAATCCACTTTAGCACCAATTGTAGTGCTAATCAATACCAATAAGTTTCCCGTTTTGTCACAACCAACAAAATAATGTTTTGTCATATGTTTTATTTCACTTTGAATGCGTACGAATGTCGCATTCGACATGGGAGAATTACCCATATATTATATTTTTACATTCATAGCATACTTTTTTGAACAAATCAAACAATAAATCAACTGCAGATAATGCCGCTGTTTGAGATTAGGGAATTTGTTAGGAATAATCCAATACAAAAACCCGTCATACATTTTATTCAAACAAAATTATTAAATATTTACTTAATTTTGTATCTGGTCAAATTCAAACCTACATTTGTCCACATATGACTTAATTAAACATATACATATACTTACTTTAAGCTAGGGTTTATTCTAATGAGAACATATCACTGCGGACGGCAGTCCGCGCTAGTGACGAAAGCAGCACGAAGGGTGCGAAGGCGACTAGCATATATACACAGGAAGAATGGAAAATTTGCTATGACTGTCCGATCAGGTCGAGTTATATACCGATCGAAAGGTATTAACTTAACTTACAAATGTGCATACTAAGACTTTGGAAACTCACCTGGTTCGTGAGATAAACAGGTATAAGTGGGAGGGGGAAAATTTTGATGATTGGAGCTAATGGGGCCGTTGGAGCTTTTTTGAATTTTCTTTGAATTTTTTACAATTCTCATTAAAAATACGCGTCGAATGACAGCTCGATCATCGAAATCGGACAACTGGTTCGAAAGATAATTAATTTTGAAATTTTTAGGCGCCTTCCGAAAATGAGATGAAAAGTCAGTTTGTCTGTTTGTCTGTTTGTCTGTTTGTCTGTTTGTCTGTTTGTCTGTTTGTTTGTTTGGATCAAATCGTTGATTTAGCTTAAATGTTTGAATGAGGACTTGTTCCTGTTAAAAAATCTAGAAACGTTTGTTCAACGACTTTTTCGAAAAATCGCTAGTTTAGCGGGAAATCGCTAAAAACCGCCAAACTTAAAACCCCCATAGCATCCAAACAATAGAAGCCACAGATGTGATCTATATATCGTTGAAAAGGTATTTTGAAGGGCTCTTAGGCATACCTTCGAAGTTTTTTATTTTTAGGTAAATAGGTAAACAGCTACAGGTGAAATAAGGTATTTTTCTTCACATTTTGGCGGTTTTTGAGAAAACGCCGCTAACGATTTTTTTTAATTTTCAGTATGTTGTAGTTTATAAAATTTCGCATTTTTTGATATATGAAACATAACTTATAGCCAAATGGTTTGGAAGATATAACCAGTTAACTGAAAATATACGTTTTCTTAGATTTGGAAGAGGACCCGTATGTCTGTTTGGATAAAATCTTTCTTATAGCTTAGAAGTTTGAATGAGGACTTGTTCCCGCTCAAAAATCTAGAAACGTTTGTTCTACGACTTTTCCGAAAATTCGCTAGTTTAGCGGGAAATCGCTAAAAACCGCTAAAATTCGACACCCTCATAGCGTCCAAACGATAGATGCTACAGATGTGATCTATACATCGTTGAAAAGGTAGATCGATGGGCTTTTAAGCATAGCTGTAAACTTTTTTGCTGAAGAACACAGGTAAAAAGCTACAGGTAAAAAAATATTATCCTCTCCTCACATTTTGGCGATTTAAGAAAAATTTGTATTTCAAATCACTTTTAAATATGGTATATGTTGAAGACAATTCCATTCCGCGTTTTTTGACATACAACACATATCTGTCAGAATTCGTTTGGGCAAGATATTACCTATTAACTGAATATATCATTTTTCTTTCCACTCCTGCTTGCTCACATGCAGTATGTACACTGCTTGCTTGCTGCGGAAGCATACTGCTTGCAAGTGGTGAATTCTTTTTGCGGAAGCAGCAACAAAGTGTCATTGTAGCCAGAGTTTGAGAACGCTATTAGCTTTTGCGCTTGGCATGTTGGCATGCCATACAAATTTGACAAGTTATACTGTCAAAAAATATTGAAATTTACAAAATTTCTAATGTCTTATTCAAAAATTTCTGATATCCCATAAAAAAACCTCTTTACGCGGTAAAAGTCTAGTGACGAAAACATTTTCATGCCCCAAAATTTCTGATATCCAATTTTGTGACGAATAATATTAAGTTTTACTTATGAATAAATAAAAAAAAAATTTTGCATTCGGCACTGCGCAAAACAGTCAGTTTTATTTGGTATGAAGAACTGAGGCATTTTAGCGCAATGTGCCGAGTGCCAAAATTTTTTTTTTATTTTATTCATAAGTAAAACTTAATATTATTCGTCACAAAATTGGATATCAGAAATTTTGGGGCATGAAAATGTTTTCGTCACTAGACTTTTACCGCGTAAAGAGGTTTTTTTATGGTTTGTATACAGAGTTAATTAAACATTTAGTTTAAGCTTGTAGTGATACAAATTAAAATAAAAAAATCAATAACTTTTAAAAATATTAAAAAAAAAAAGACGGAGAATTAAGGAGTATTGTCTAGATTCTAGAGCAGGTAATATTAAAAATATTTGACTCTGTTTTCAACATTACTTTATTTGAGCATTTTAAGTATTAGAAAAGTGTATCAGGGCTCGGACTATATTTTATTTATTATACAAGTTTGAATATATTTGTGGCAGCTTGGTAAAAATTAATTAAAAATTAATACTGTCAGTCAGTCAGTATTTATTTAATTCATTTTATTTATCAATATTTAAGCTTAATATATCCAACTTTTTCGAAATATATAAATACACATACATATGTATATATTTACTGAAACTGGTTTTATGTTGAAACACAGACAAAATTAAACTGAGCCAAACGAATTTTGGACTCTTGGTTAAAGCGTCACGCTAGGTGAGCCGCAAAATGGCCATTTCTATGCCAACACAGCTGCCACTAAGATCTCCACACACAAATGCATTTCCAAGAGGGGGTAAACAGGACTCAATGCCCGATAATGTCCTGCCACTGTCGGACTTGGTCGTTGGTCCGTTGCATACTGTGTTTTGGATCAGTTCTTAATGCATTTCCATCTCGCTCCTGCAGAGGAGTAGAGAAGTGTTTGAGCCAGAGACACCACCATTCGCCATTCACCATTCAAATAATGCAAGCAAGCAAGCATATTGACCAACTCTATTACCAATTAACTACCCCCTACGGCCACCTGTCCTGTCCCGAGAATAATATGTTAGCAGCGTGAATATATTTCGTATATTTCGTGTTGTAGTTGCACTTTTACGGTCGTGGCAGCGAGTAACGAACGTTTAAAGATCCCGCGCAACGTTTTCAATTGAATTGCAATTGCATGGTAAAGTACAACAACAACAACAACAAAACCCTCCACAAGCTAACAAAAATAAAAAAAAGGAAAACGGCAACAAAAAATGCCAAACTTATTTGATCAATAATTTGCCGTTGCGCGTCCTTAGTGATGCTTTGTCAGTGTATTGGTGTCTGCATACATATGTGTGTGTTTCTAAATATGTGTGTGTGTGTGTGTGTTGCATTTTCACGCGTCAAATTTATGAACTTGTCCGCGTCGCTTTAATATTTGATTTGTGCACTAATATCCAAAGAACTTGGAACTTCCGGTTGTTCAACGCATTCACCCTCTTTAGTTTGTATAACAGCCCCAACTGCGAGTCCTTAAACGACGTGCACTCGTCGCTGACTTCGTTTATTGTTTATAAACAACAACTTGGACTAGAAGTTCGACTGCATGACGTATGCCGGGTCGTCGTCGTTATCGCCGGCATCCATTTCCCTATTGACTCGCTCGCACTCCCCGTTTGATTCCCATTCCCAGTTACTGTCTCCTGTCTGGATACCCTTCTGGCTAGACTTGGCACTGCCAGCGGCGTTACAACAAATATTATTTACATTGAACCGGTTGCCCAGTGAACAGTTGCAAGAATAGTCCACAGGCAAAACGCATAGATGCCTCAAAGAGTGTGAAAATGAGTGAGAAACTGAGAAATCATAAATGCAGTGTGACAATAATTAAATTTCAATTGATACACAGTTATTTCGAATTAAAGCAAACAAGTAATTTAATATACAAAAGAGAGAAGATATCGCAATATATTACTTTGGTGGATTAAATGCTTTAAGTTCCATATTGTTAATTGGATTAAATATCCTCTCTTGGATTTAATACAAGTTACAAGTGCTACTCTAATCAAAAATTAATTAGTTCCCACCCACACAAACTTCAGTGTTGCAAGATTTTGGCAGCAGATTATAAAAAAAAATTGCCAAAATTGGCACTACATAAAATTAAAAATGATTTGAATATTATAAAACCTAAAAGTACCAAAAAACACAAATGTTAATTAGAAAACTTAGTATTCATATTCGCGTTTTTTCCATTATAAAAGAATTTAACAAATTCAATTTAAATAGTTTAAAACAAATCAAATAATTTTATAGCAACAACAACATAAAACATGTCTACGCAATACATATTTGTAAAAGTAATTTTACCTAACAATTATAAATTTTGTTGCGCAATTTCAACTTCAGCATTCGATCAAGGGAGTTTATATTCAAAGTGCGAATAATGAAATATGGATTTTAAGCTATATCATGCTAAATGTAATTTTAAAAATGATAGATTTACTTATACCCCAAAGCCTGCTTAATCTGGCAAAAAAAAAAGCTAAACGGCCAACACTGACACACACCGAAAATACATAAATATCAACGTATGCAGAGAAGCGCTAACTAGCGCCCAAAAGATGCCATAGTAAATGAGAGCGCGGAAATCAAGATGGCGTCCTATATTAATACAAAAACAAGATCTAACGGAAATTTTTTCTTTCTGAGCTTGCTGCTGTCGTTCTTCCTGTTGTTGTTGTTGTTGGACCTGTAAAGAACAAAGTGCGGAATAAATCAAAGTATGAAGAAAATACCTGTGAAATGTTTAATTTCATAGCAACGCCCCAATGGAAGGAAGCAGTCAACCCTCAAGCAGGTGGGCAAGCAACAACGACAAAAGTGGAAACAACAACAACAACAATGAGAAGAAGAAGTAGAAGAAGAAAAGGCAATTGAACACATAGAGTACTATTTGTAGAACTTTTTTTGCGTCGCATTTGTATTTCGACAATTGATTGTTGACTCCAAAATTGAATTATTAAATTGTTAACATACGAAACTTTATCTTTTTCATTGCAGCTACTAGAAACTTAAGCAACTAAACTAAATTTAAGCACCGCAATTGCCTTGAACATAGAACGTCACCAGGAGAGAAAGAAAGGGAAAATCAACGAATTTCGCATGGAAAATGCAAATACATCGAGAGCCTTTAAACCGCAACTAACCGTATCGTAGATACCAACATAAATACATTAAAAATTAAAGACTAGAGATTGTAGAGAGTTAAGCAAATGAAATGAGCACACGTCTGGCAACCCAGCGTCAGTTCATCATCTCGACGAGCGCCGTCGTTGACGCGGCTTCAGTCGATGCCAGCCAAATTGAACCGAAGGATGTGGCAAAAACAACTGGAGGAGAACTGCTGACCGTTGTTGAGCAGAGAACTCCATCGCCGCCAACAAGTCATGCCGAAGAGTTTGAGTTCTGCACTGAGGATGGTGTCGTTGTGGCAGCCACTCTGGAGGATGTTATGACACAGGTTGTTTTCTTAATAATTACATGTCTGCATTTTGAGGATGTCTTAGCTAATGTTGCTGTTGTTATTGCAGAACTGTCAGATCTTGCAGAAGAAGCTAAGCGACGGCATTGACGATGACACCACAACGACCGCCGACCAACTTGAGGTGATTCGCGTGGTGCTGCCCATGGATACCAGCGACTCGAGCCAGGACGCGCATCTGCACGCCCACGTTCATGCTGTGAACAGTGTGAGCAGCTCGGATGCCGGTGCCACAGTCACGACAAACAGCACAGCAACCATTCACACCTTGCCGGGCCTAAGTGCAATCAAAAGTGACGTCGATCTGGCGCAACAAGTGGCCAACGGACAACTGACTGTGGTGCAGGCCACCGAGGATGATGAGGGCACACCTTTCATCACGGTGACAGGTGAGTCAAACTAATAGATAAATATAGATAACGAGGTGTTCAAGTCCTATTAAGGGAATATCTAACATAGATTAGTTGTAGAAGTTATGATTACAAACAAACTTAACACATATTTAAATACATATGTAAGCTTAAAGAAAAAAACCTGTTAGTCGTTTAAAATTTAAAAAAATATAATATTAGCTAAAATTCCAAACATATTCTATTAAGTCTACAGGGCTGTATCCCAACCTGATTCTATCGCAATAAATTCCAAGTAATATAACATTTATAATAAGCCAGATGCAGAAAAAAAACAGTTTGATTGAGATTAAAAGTCTTTTAAAAATAGACAATTCAATTTTTGGAGTATTTTTATAACAATCAGAATCTATAAAAGACTTGATTACAATGTATTAAATTCGAAACATTAAAGTCAAGTGACTAGTAAGCTATGTATTTGCTAGATATTTCAAAATTCCTTATTGTGTATCAGGTGTCTTTTTCGGTCAAGCTTAAACTTTTTAAATTGAAATCATCGTATATTTGAATATGCTTAATTTAAAGTTGTCATACGATTTTTTCCTTGTTAAACCTAATTTTAAGCTACTTTTGCCTTTGACAGTGAGACTTTGTTTTACATCAAATTGTCAACAAAATAATTGATGATCCTCTTTTTTGCTAGATTTATTGTTCAATATCTTTTGCATAATTCTGCATAAAGCGTACATTAATATTTTTAACTTTATTCAAGCGGGCAACCTCCGGATAAAACCGTTGAATAATTTATAAACTGCGTGAGATAAACATTTTAAAAAAGTTATATGCTCGTAGGAATAATTACATATTGCAAACTTTATGCCAATTAAATATGTTCAGAAACAACTGTGACAGAGCTTTAATTGGCAAACGGTTTGCTGCTAATTAGAGTGAAAATAAAATATAAAAAGCAAGCGTAAAACGCGCATTTTTGTTTCGGCTTATGTGCTTGTCGCGGCAAAAAACGCGCTGCAATCGCTGGCGGTTTTAATGCTTGCACTTGCACAGAGCTCGGAAATCAAAGTGGAAACCAGCAAATAAACAACAAACAGCAAACGGCAAAAGTCGCGCCTTTTGTAAACAAACATAATCACAGGATCAGCATGTCGTCGCTGAGTGCGGATAAACAAAAGGGGAAGGGACAGGAGCTGGGAAAGGAGCTGGGACAGGGGGAGGGGCATGAACCGACCATGTACATACATATATTTTAAACGTTTGCTTGATATCACAATTAAAGCGACTTAATTTGAAAACTGAAGCGAGCTGAGATGAGCTGGTAACAAAACCCAACGACAGATAGACAGACAGACAGTCACCCCGTTGCGGATGATAGTCCTACCTGTAAAGAAGCATCAGCATCATCATCAACATCGACATCGACAGGACACGGTACGGCACCAGTTACGACACGTGCAGCATAAAATGTAACAAACAAAAAAAAAAGAGTGTAGCAAAGTGCAGCTGTGTATTTGAGAGAGGAGTGAGAACTGAGAGTGATACCCTATACACGACACACACATAATTATTATATTCCACTTCAGCGCTGCACAATGGATTAATCGCGATTACACTTGGTGAGCACTATCTATGGGGCAGGATCACACACTGCCGCCGTCGCTCTAGACACACAAAAGGTAGAAATAAATAGAAGCAAGTAAAGGTGGTCGAAAACTTGAAATGTTTGGCCATGATACTTGATTTTATTAGCACAAATTACCACCACCAGCCAATGCCAACAATAAACACGGCAAATAATCACAACAAATTGAAGTGAGTTGGGAATTATCATCGCTGAGCAGGAGAGAACAAAACAGGAACGTAGACCACCCTTCACTCAGCGACTCATTAATAACCGCCCGCTGTGTCTTAATACTGTGTTAAGGCCCGTAAATAGGGTATTACGACTTTATTGTGAAGCTATCAATCATTGCACATATTGATGTGACCAAAACCAAGATCAGTTTGTAAATGATCAAACAGTTCTAAATTGATTTAATAATGTACTTCATAGTAATAAAAACAAAATCAGATATATCTTTATCAGTATGTAAATCATATAGATTCAAGTTTAAGATTACTTAATAATTCTATATAATTAATAATTAATAATCTTATATAATATTTAACCAATCAAAAACACAAGTAGTCTTTGAGACGCTAGAACTAGTTGTGAATTCTAAGTCACAAAAGTGACAAAATAGCTGTAAAACTGATCTAGCTCTCTGTGTGTTGCTGTTGTTGCAGTTATTGTGTTGAAACACCATTATTTAATCATATTATGATCCTAATATAATAAAATTTGTTTTTTATTGGGAAATATTCGTAAGTTTTATTAAATATGCGAGAGAGTATTTCAAGTTCGTTTTTAAAAACTGTTCACTTCTTCATATTTGACAACCTTTGGTGAACTCACACCCGACTACACCCTCCTACTATAATACCCACTGCTTTAACCTACAGCGAACACTATTCTATTTGCCTCCCCCGTCTGGCAAAGTCCGACTAAATGGAAGGTATTTCAATTGATACGGTTTAGTGGGGTGCTCAAAGAACCAGGGAAGCGGAAAAGCTTAAAAATTTAATAAAAGTAACAACTAATAAAAATGTTGAAATGAAATACATACCAGCTGACTACAGAGGAGCTTAACTAAGACGACCTGAGCGTGGGCTGAAAAAAAACGGCCAGGGAAAATCAGCATATGCTGGGCTTCTTTTAATTGGGTAAATAGCCAAAATTCGAGATTGCAATCACTTGAGGGTCAAGTCACAATTCATATTTCGAAGCGTTTGCTATCTATAAGGACAAATCAAAGGCAGCATTTGAAGCTGTATAAAAAGCGATCTAAAATCAATGAACTACGACCCTTTTTGGTTTTGGCAAGGTGCAGTCTGTTTACAAAAGGTTAATTGTTTGTTGTTATCGTTGTTATTATTGTTGTTGATGTCGTTGTTGTTGTTGTTGATTCGAATGCTGCTGATGCACGGATAAGCTTATGTGTATGGCTAGATTTTTGACAGGGGATGCGGCTGTCGAGCACTCCCTGCACTTGTCGGTTATCCTGGCAATTTATATTTATTTGTATTAGAAAGTTTTATGATTTTCATGGTATGCCGACAAAAGAGTTGAATATACCCATTACTGGCTTTAATCTATGCATTATGAATAGTGGCTTGAGAATAAACACACATGCTTCTGACATTTTAATATAATTCGGGATAGTTATGAATTTAGTTTGATTATCGCATTCAGCTAGATCTCTTCCATTTATCTCTTCAACTTTCTATCGAAAGTAAAAATGAGTATTAATTATTAAACGTCAATTCTGTTAAGAGCACATTTAGTAGGATTTCAATAAACCATTAAATTAAATTATTTTGCTAAGATCTAGAAAATTGCTTTTAAAGCTAGTTTTATGTGTAATGTCTATTTAAATTGAATATTTATCTCATCATATATATTTTCTTTGTAGAAATCAAATTATTTTTTTATATGTTCACATATTTTATACATTTTTACAAATCAAATGCTGTAACCGTTAAGATACCAAAATAAAAAGAATTTGCGTAACCGATACCAGAAAAAATTACCGAAACTAGCACTTAAACCGTTTCTCATTAGCTTAAATTTAGCTTAAAATTATTTAAAGCTAATAATTTCCTTACTTGAAATGAACCAATCTATTAACATTTTTGTTTGTAAAAAAATGTATTATATTTTCTACAATTAATAGTAAATGAGAATGTTTTAATGAATTTTGAATTTAAATTTTACAGAAACACGGAAAATTATTCGAATAGTGAGCTAAGCTTGGAACTTTTATTATTGGCATATTTTTAATAAATAAGTACTTGTTAAAAGTAAGGGGCTGGATATAATTACTTGAGAATTCTTAATAATTCTGACTTTATTGAACCCATAATCGGTATATTTTTTTCAACAAAACTTTCTATAAAATTTGTTAGTTTTTGCGGAAATTTGCATAGATTTCAAAACTCGTACTAAAAGAGGGAATTTAGCTTTTTAAACTACTTATGTGGGTTGTAAAATTATGCAATAAGAATATGTTTGTTTTTTATTTTATAAAGATGAGATTGAGTTAAGTTTGAGCTGAATACGAAATCTATCTAAACAGCAAAAGAATAATATAAAAATAAAAAAATAAATAAAAATAAAAGTATACACTTTTTTGTATTTTTAATTGATAAGTGTCAAGAAATAAAGGGAAAACAATTAAATAAATAAAATAAATCCGTGGTATTAAGTTAAACCAAGACAGCATATCTCCGTACTGTAGTTTACACAAAATACCCAATTATTTTTGGAAAATTATTGTATAAATATTGTATGCTAAATTCAGTATCATAAACTGTGAATTGTGGCTTGAAAGATAGCTTTAACTTTTACCTGTGCCTGCACAGCTTTTTTTATGTTTGTTAGCAATGCAAACCACAACATGAATACCAAAAGCGATTAGCTCAAAAATTCAAAAAGTTCTCATATGAGTTTGGATGCAAGATTTCCAAGAATTTCTAATAAGCCAGAAGGTTGAAAAGGCGAAAGGTCGAGCAGTCAACGTTGCAGTTGCAGTGTCCACGAGTGTCCGCAAAGTCAAAGAAATATTTGCAACGGACAGTTGAACGCACGTGCATTTCATCTACATACGAGTACTTTCAAAATTAATATAGAAAATATTTGCATGAATTTTAGCAGCAAAGGGAAAAAATATGGAAAAATAGTATGCGTGTAGACAAGTGACAATGTGATGGGCATACATACATGTATGTGGCAGCATCATCAGTCCACCTGCTTGCCCTTACTCCCTCTCTGCCCTATTCCCTTACTCTTCTACTCCCAACTCTCTCACACTTCACACTGTGCCGGAGGGAAACGCGTGCCGACAGCAAACGTTTTTGGTTGGCCAGCGCCAATCCACGCAGCATCCGCTTGGGGGTTGCTCAGCAGCAAGAGAGAGAGTATGTTTGTGTGTGTGTGTGTGTGTCAGTGCGTGTGTGAGTGCGAGTGAGCGAGCGAGCGAGCGCGCATTATGCCATAGCAACCACCAAGCAGTGAGGCTGCGACAGGGTGGCATCACTGCGCCCGGATGATTGGCTGCGTTGCCTTGACGCCGACGTTGCCACATGCTGTACTCTGCCCTGCCTGTTGCTATCTCGCTCTTACACACGCCGCATCCTTCAGGCTACCTTCGACACTTGTTCAGATCCCAGAAAATGCGACTTTGAGCCCGGAATTAGCTGGCGCCGCTGGAAAAATAAAACGCTGCCATGTTGCTGCCCCCTGTTTCACTCACACTTGGTCCTTAGTTTTGGGTTGGATTATTTGCTACGACGACAGCGACAACGACAACGACGATGCTGTGATGCTGTTGATGCTGTTGAATGTGAACTGCTGTCAGGGTTGGTTGTTGGTTTTGGTTTCATGCTGCGTTGTTATGATTTGTGCCTGCCCAAAATCAACCCACCAACATGCCACCCACCCACGGATCCATCCCACCAACGAGCACCACCGCCGCCGCTGTAATTTAATTCGTTGCTGCGCCGCCGTCGTTGCCGCCGCCGTCGTCGTCATCATTATTTTTCAGAGGCATATTGCTAGGATAACATTTGATTTTGAGTTCAGTTGTAATTCTACCGTGCATACGTTCTGGTTGCTCTTGCTCCGTTGCTACGTCACAGATACGTTGCTACGTTGAACTTCCGCTATTAGATCGACCACCGACCATCACCACCATCACCTCCGTGCAACATCACACTCAAAGCCCTCAGTTAAACGAAGCTTTTTGTCGATTTTCACTTTCACTTTTGCACATCTGCTTCTGCTTCTGCTTTGCTCTGTGTGAAACAGTTGCCCAGTCAACAGCTCGACTTACAAATTCACAGGAGCAATCATCTGTCCATCTATACATACTATAACCAAGACGAAGCATGTTTACGCTGGTGGACATGTGACTTTTCCATCCATCAGCTGATTTGGGGAGCACAAGTTTCAGTCACCGATTTGCCAGCTGCCCACTTGAAACAAAACAAAACGAATGCATTCGCGATTCGGTTTCAACTGCCAGACGCGTCACCAACAGCAACACCATCAGCAGCATCAGCAGCAGCAGCAACAACAGCAGCATCAGCAACAACAACAGCAGCAGCAACATCATCATCATCAGCAGCAACCTGACTTAGATATCACAACACAGCCGTTGCCATTGTCGTTGCCATTGTCATTGCCATTGCCATTGTCATTGCCGCCACCAGCACCACCGACTCCGACCGCCGTCGCCTACACAAACATCTTGGAAAAGTGTCGCTGTAAGCTGCAGTCACAGCAGCAACAGTACCACAACCAGCACCAACACCCACAACACCCAACACCATCAGCTGCAACATCAGCATCCACAACAGCAGCAACTAGCGCAACACCAGCAGCAACAGTTGCCAGTGGCGGCGACAGCAACAACAGCACTTGCACCGCTGCCAGCCGCCCAACTGCAATTGCAACTGCATCATCATCATCATCATCACCACCATCAGACGTTTGTGGCGACCGCCAGTGCCGTAAACTACAGCAGCATTGGCAACTCCGCTGCCCCCTCCTCGGCAGCATCCTCGAGCTCAGCAGCAGCAGCAACCACAGCAATGTATCATCATCATCATCATCGACGTCACAACAATTTGTCCTATTGTGGTGGTAAATATTTTGAATTACCAACAATTTCACAACGAGTTGTATCAATGGCTTTTAATTGACGTTCTGTTTACACTCTTCACACCGAGTGTAACTATACATGTGTGTGTGTCCTGTGTGTGTGTGTGTGTGTGTGTGTGTTTTGAACTCGGCCAAGCCAACGAAAGTGTCAAGTGTCCTTCTCCTGCATCCGTGTCCACGTTGCAAACTTTCAAGTGAATGTAATGGAACTGCAAATTAGAATCCAAGCAACCTTCGAATGGCATCGATAGTGGAATGAAAGAAATTAAAAATGCTTCAAGTGAAAAGTGAAATTAATGTGCACTACTTTTCTGAATTTAGCAAATTCCATTTTCAAAAAGAACTTCATCTTTCAACGTCGATAACAAGTAAAAATGTTCTGTTCAGTTTGTGTAAAAGTTTTACCCGATTAGATACAGAGTTTCGCACAGTCGGGTTCTTTCAATTGTAGGTTTTCCTACTAGTTTTAAATATAATGAATTGTATTTATTGTCTACTTTGCTTTCAATGTCGCTTTAAAAAATATTACCTTTTTGGAATCAAACTCCCGCATTAATATTCCGTTTGATTTCTCGCAAATATTTTCTATCTGTCCTTGCAATTTTGCCTAATTTGTCATAAGTGCAGATTTTGTATCTTAAGGGTTTTAAGGATGAACTTTGATTGCCAATCAGTCAAATAGCAATTGTGACTCAATTGCTTTTATTTATCACTAGATACAATATACGAGTATTTAAGAATTATTCTTGATATAAGTACAATTAAAATGATCACACAAGGGAACAAGATTTTTGTTGATTAGGAATTGATAGTTTTTAAGGTAAGGTTTTTAAGGTAATTTGGGATCCAAATCTGTACTTGGTTTTTATCTATCAGCTCGACTTTTCGTTATTTTCAAAATTTAGGTACTACTTATATTGGAATACATTGGATTTAACTTTGCCCAGTTGTTTCAAAGATATCGTTGAAGTTTTAGGAAAAAAAATCTATTTTACCCAAAAAAAAAAATTTAATTATTTTTGTTTTTTAAAAATTCTTAAAAAAAAAAATAAAAACTAATATCATAGTATTGGTTTAAAAACATTTAACATATTTCGAATGAAATTAACTTTATTTCAAATTAGTCGGTTGACAAATATAGAATTTATTAACATTTGAATGAAATTACAAATAATCGAAAAATTTTATTTTACACATAAAAACAAAATTTTGGTTGACTAAGAACTGAATGTTGTTTTCAAAGTAAGACGCTGAATCCAAATCTGCACTTGGTTTTTTTTCTATCAGCGCGACTTTTTTTTAAGACCCAGTAATTTATTCTGGAACTTGATTGCAGATTTTTACTAATTTGAGGTCGCTGATTTCAAATCTGAACTTCATTTTTCTCGATTTTTTTTTCAAAAATTTTAAGTTTTTAAAATTTTAATATTACTTATTCCTCATTAGGCTATTTTAAAAACTTTTATTTTTTTAAGATGTAATTGTAACATTAAAAAAACAATCAAATTTTTGTAAATCGCTTAATAGGGAGTAAAGTTATCAATTTTTTTAACTTTTTTTGAAGGAAAAAAGTCATAAGTTCGATTATTGCTTGCAACGTAAAAAAGCGAGCTGATAACTAATTGAGAACAGATTTGAAATCAGCGATTTCAAATTAGTAAAAAAAAAACTTCTTTACATTTCAAATCATCACACAAAACGTTTACTTTTGTTTTCTTGTGTTATTGACGTTATCTTTCTGCTTTAATATGGCTAATAAACAATGAAAAATGTGCTAGATTTTTGGCTTACCAAAAACGTCGACCCGTCGGGCAAAATATTCAAGCAAGGAATGAACACACTTGATTGTGGACGATAGAAAAAAAGCTTTTATAACTATGTATTTCACACAGACTTATGATAGTGGATTTATAGTATACTTTGAAGAAATCAGGCGAACTTTTCCATGCTTATTTTCTGAATTACACAGGTTCGCCTTTATACTGTCTTAAATATATTATGTACAACTAATTGTAAAAATAAAACTATAAAATGCTCGACTTTTTATAACAAGCACATTCAATATAAGACTTTAAATATGAATTATCTTCATTGTGGTGTAACTTTGACACTTCATTTTACACAAGCTTTGATTTAAAATGTGTCGTTAAGAAATGAAATTTTATTACAAGTGTTGAGTAAAACTTGATCGCCTTGAAAGTATTTAAGGTATTTAAGATACGTAACAAATTAAGCACCATTTATACGTACGTACACATTGTTGTTTTAAGCACAATGTCAATAAGATTTATTTTTGTTGGCTTTCAGTTTCCGGTCAGGAGCAAAACTATCAAGTGCAATATGTGGACTCGGAGCTTTACCACAGCAATTCCAGTCAGACGCAAATGTAAGTACATCATCGGTACACATGTATGTACAGACATATATGTTTATGATGGGGTTGAGTTGACAGTTAAATATGTCGTATGTATGTACGTGTATTTGCAGGACGTATCCATTCTGCCCGGTGGCCGATTACCAGAGCAATGGCCAGACATACTACTCGACAACGGCATCGACGGGCAACTATACAACAACAACGGTGGGCAGCACCGCCAATGCGCATTCCACGACGCTGCCGTATCTGGTGCCCGTGGATGAGAGTCTCCTCTTGAATGGTTCCTCGCAGTCGCACAGTCGGGATTCTCCGCACAGTTTGACGGTGAGTGGGTGGAACTGGAGGTCAGTGAGCCGATGACATTGACTAAACATTCTCAATTTCGTTTCGTTGGCAGCATGAGGTTGCCTACATCCAGGAGGCGCAGAGTACTCCACAAACGCCCACCTCGACAACGACCACGAACTCGGCCAGCGGCGGCAGCATCGGCAATGGCGCCGATGGGGCGTCACCCGACAGTGACCAGAGTGGTGCCATGGGCACCAGCAATAAGATTGCCTCGGCAACGGTAAGTGGGGGCGGTTCCTCTTTCTCTCTCTCTCTGTCTCTCTCTCCGAGCAGCGTTGCTAACATCCCGCTCGCACATTCACAATTTACAGATCAAGTGGTTGTCGCGCAACTATGAGACGGCCGATGGCGTCAGTTTGCCACGGTCCACGCTGTACAACCATTACATGCAGCATTGCAACGAACAGAAGCTGGAGCCGGTGAATGCAGCCAGCTTTGGCAAGCTGATACGCTCCGTGTTCTCCGGCCTGCGAACACGTCGCCTGGGCACGCGCGGCAACTCCAAGTATCATTATTATGGCATCCGGATTAAGCCGGGCTCTCTACTGATTCACCAGCACTTGGACGATAAATCGATGCAAGGCTATAACACACCGCCATCCAGCGCCAATGGCGCCCTGGTCAACGTCTCCAGCAGCAGCAGCAGCGGCGGCAGCGGCAATTTGGCCAACAACCAGATGGCCAACTCAAATGGCAGCAATGGCATGTCAACGGCATCCAATGCACAACGCACAGCTGGCGCCAAGAAGCACAACTTTAAGCCGGAAACCTATGAGGCTTGCATCCAGGTTGGTCATCACTCAATACCCAATCCCATATATTATAAATTAATATTTGTATTTCATCATTTTTCCTTTCAGTATATTGGCGACGGTGCTGGTGCCATGCCCGTTTTTCCGGCCATCGAATTGAGCCACAGTTTTCACAGCGAGCTCACCTTGGATGACGTGGACACATTCCGTGCTCTGTACCGCGAGCATTGCGAATCCTTTCTGGACGCTGTGCTCAATCTGGAGTTTGGCACCGTTGAGTTTCTGCTGCGCGACTTTTGGCGCACCAGCGACAACAACAACCTGGATGAGTGCGAGGAGGAGAAGTACTTGAGCAAAACGAAGCTGTATCTGTTGTGCCACTGCGCAGAAGTGCAAAAGTTTGTCCGAGAGGTGAGTACTTGCACACAAGATAAAGGTATTCAAATAAGTCTTAATTACAATTTAAATATTTGTTAGCCAGGCAATCAAAATGATGTAAACATATTTAAAGAAATCAAGTAGCACAATTATATTAAAATATTCAAAAATGACTATGAAGTATCTAGTTCTACAGTTCCTAGTGTAGAAAAACTCAAGGACATTCGAGATTTAGCTGAGTAAATAACATTTATATATAACCAGGAGGCTCCGCCCCCTGCTCGCCCAATTTGGCGTAAGAAGATTTGGCGAGAAGAGTTTTTCTGTGCGTTTTGTAAGGATACCTCATAGAGCAACAGAGTTTTTGATTCTAAAGGTTAATTTGCATCCGATTGTTCCTATGACAGGACATAAGAGACAGTCCCAAACATACAATCTGTGAGTTTGGTTGAGATATCATACTAAGCAATTCCCTAAAATTTTACTCACTTACAGGTCGAATTTTGCATAACGCCGCACAGTGTGGCCATTGCTCATTTTACTTTGCAAAAGTCTTAACTTTTGAACCAAATGGGATAATCGAATAATTTTAATGACATATGATAGATAACTCGTTAATCTATGAAATAAGTGTTTAAGAAAAGTGCCACGCCCCCCAAATGCTTACTTAGCGGCTATCAAGGTTATAATTTGTGAAATTTGACAAACAAACAATTTTATAGCACTAAAAAAAAATATTTTTTACAATTTTTGAATTTTTTGTTTCATTTTTAAGGTTTTTATCTTTAAAAATTATTTTTCAGTGTGAATTATCAGAATTGCATATATCGACCTAATTCATATGGCATCTATATGATATAGTAGTCCGATTTCAGCCAATCTGACATATTATGAATCTGGTGTAGACTTATACATCCAGACCAAATTTGGTTCAAATCAGACTACGATATCATATAGCTGTCAATGAAATTGTCTCATCTTTTTGGTGTGAAAATTTCATCTATCTAGGCTTAACCGTTTGGCCTACACGTCGATTCTCAGTCAGTCAAATTGGTTGCTTTAATTGTCTCTAAATACCTATTTTAACTATTTCAACCCAATGGAATCCCATTACTTCTTTCTACTATTGGTTTGTTTTAAAAAAATAGCAGAATAAAATAGGGGTCTTAAAACAAAAAGCGCGATTAGCAGTTGTGCATTTAAATAAATTTTTCAATTTGCATAAATCTAGAATTTGTGTAAACCTATGCCAAATTTTGCAATTATCTTAAATTGCACTCACTTGTCAACAATATTTTTTTTTGTATTCCCCATTAGTAATGGATTTGGCAAGTTTTAACTGTCAACCCTCAATTTAATGACAATCTCAATTTCAGGTGGACTATCAATTCTATCAGAACACGGTGGACGTTATAATACCAGACGTACTCCGCTCGATACCGAATGCTTTGACCCAGGCGATTCGCAACTTTGCCAAGAATCTGGAGCTGTGGCTCTGCGAGAGCATGCTGGGCGTGCCGGAGCAGTTGGCCCAGATCAAGACCAGCGCTGTTTCGGCCTTCTGCCAGACGCTGCGTCGATATACATCCCTGAACCACTTGGCACAGGCAGCCCGAGCTGTGCTGCAGAACGGTGCACAGATATCCCAAATGCTCAATGATCTGAATCGAGTCGACTTTCACAATGTCCAGGTAAGTTGAAACAGCTTTTAGCCCCAGGGCATCAATTAACAGCATCAGTTTAACAAAATTCTTCAATTATAATTAGATAAGGTCTATTAAATGAGAATCATGCTCAAATTAAAAATGAGTTCGACAGATTATTACTTAATTTAACTATATTCATTTTGTTTTAAACTAAAATATTGTATAATTTCTCTAATTGCACTAGTTTACAAAATTAAAAATTTTTTTTTCTTATGGACTTTTTGGCCCGCTAAACACGAAAATGGCACTTACAATTTTGTTTGTGGAAGCGTTTTCGAAATATTTAAATTTATTGGAATTTGCGAGGTTACAGCAACACTTTTGAATATATTTCCATTTCTACTTATCCGATTTTTCCAAGCAAGTTAGTTTTATTCAACTTTTTCCCATACAGTATTAAGATCGGTTCAGCAGTTCAGGAGTTAGCGATTTATTAAGTTCGAAAATGGGCGATTTTTGAATTTTAGGAGTTTAGCTTTCAAACATATCGTACTAGAAAAAAATATAAATCACAAAAATAAAATTATTTTTAAAAATTTAACGTAAAGCCGACACTGTTACGAAAAAAAAGGCTATTGTCTATGAGAATCCAGTTGAAGAGAATTAACTTACCTTTAATTAAAGTGCTTGATTGGCCAAATCGGATAAGTAAAAATGGAAATATACTCAAAAGTGTTGGAGTAACACCTCAAAAATTCTAAATAATTTTAATATTTCGAAAACGTTTCCATAAAAAAAATTTTAAGTGACATTTTCGTGTTTAGCGAGCCAAAGTCCATAAGAAAAAAATCCTTTGATTCACTTAGCATTTTGGCTGTAAACTAGTGTAATAACTATAATATAATATAATAATTCTTAATAATATATTTTAATTTTTAAATTAATTGATTTTTGTCTATGTTAAATGAATAAATAAATGAATTCATTTTATTAGATTCTCTATCGACCCTTGCAAATTGAAAATCTTTTTCTTTGCTTTTACTCTGAAAAAAAAAAAAAAATAAAATTCTTATTTTGAAAAATAGTTAAGCCGAATCTTTTTATTATGTTTTAATATGATAAAAAAATCTACATTAATTAAATGTGACCAAACAATTACTTGACACACTGTAGATTATTTATAAATTGAATAGATTTACTTTCGTTACTTACATTTATTGTTTTTCTTCTTTTAGGAGCAAGCCGCATGGGTCAGTCAGTGTGCACCAGCTGTGGTGCAGCGTCTGGAGAACGACTTCAAGGCGGCACTGCAGCAACAGAGCTCCTTGGAGCAATGGGCCAGCTGGCTGCAGCTGGTGGTCGAGTCCGCCATGGAGGAGTACACTGGGAAGCCAAGTTATGCACGGGCTGCGCGACAGTTTCTGCTGAAATGGAGCTTCTACAGTTCGATGATAATACGAGACTTGACACTGCGATCCGCGTCCAGCTTTGGCAGCTTTCATCTCATCCGGCTGCTGTTCGATGAGTATATGTTCTATCTGGTGGAGCACAAGATTGCCGAGGCGCAGCAGAAAACGGCCATTGCGGTCATTTGTGAGCGCATGGTAAGCACCTAAGCACCTACTACTACTAACGATCGTGTGGACACTACTAACTATCAACCTTTGATCAGAAGAAGGAGATGGACTTTGAGTTCGAGTGCCAGTTTGCCTACATAACCAGCGAGGGGGAGCAACATACAACAACGCAACAAGCAACGGCCAGCTCCGTTGCAGCAGGTGGTGCAACAGTGGCAACTGTTGTTGGCAGCAACAACAACAACAACAACAACGATGGCAACGATGCCAAGCGTCTGAAGCAAGAATGAGAACTTACACTTTATAAACTGAAATTATTCTACTAACAATTAATCAATGTGCACCACTTATCCACAAAAACACTCCACAACTTCACCACTTCACAACCACTTCACCAATCTGTCACCTGTGCATTTAATAAGTCAATAATGTTTGTCTTTATGTGTGTTAGGTTCTTGTCAACTGTAAACAAATAATCGTTTAGATTTAGGCATATATTATACGAACAGTAAAAGAGAGAGCAAGTGAGCGAGAGAAAGAGAGAGAGGCACATATACAAAACAAAATATAAGATAATTTACTATAGAGAATTGCCCCTGCATTAAAGTGAAGAACCGTCCAAGCAGCAAGCTAGTCAAATGCCCCAAATGCAGCGTTGGCCTTGTCTGATCTGAATATGTATTCATGGGATACACTTAAGTTTAAGTACATGTGCATTAGTATTTGTATCTGTAACTGTAACTGTATTTTGTGTATTTGTGAACTTTGCATCTAAACTAAACTATAATAATTGTGTTTAATTTATAAGTGAGGCAACAGTTTTATCTGGTTTCAATGAACAATTGATAAATGTACAGTATAACACACAAACACACACATACACGCACACCCACACATCAACACACACATATATAAGAAATGTTGGCACGCACACACCCACAAACACATGCACACTCAATGTATAGAATTCGTAAGAAAAGTAAAAAAAAAACAAGCTCATCTAATCGGCTTGCTCAAATTAAAAATTTTAAACTATTGACTAGATTAAGTAAACAACAGGCCTTAAATGTGCAAATATCAACACTCAATTTTAAAAACAAAATACAATTTATTGCAAATATACATAATTCGAAAGTATATTTGTATGTGACGACTAATTATATGGTAATTCCTGAATCATATACAAACAAAAAAGCTAAAGAAAAGAACAAGAGAACAGATATAATATTTTAACAGAGGCGCTTATTAAAGTATTTTATGCCATTTTAGGTATTTACTCAAAAGCAAAACAGAAACTTTTGTAAGTCACTCAAGAAATCTAAACATAAGGAATGCAAAGAACTCTAGTCCTAAATAAAAAAAAACAAGCATATGAAGAATGCAATACTAGAAATATCACCAAAAGAACATTTTACATTCGGCTCTTTACGAATTATGTTGTTAAGAGCTATGATTGAGAGAAAATTAAAAAGTCGCAGCTTGTCTCAGTTGATACTCAAAAATGTAACTCATTATGTATATTATTCTTTTTTTACCACTGTCCTCTTAACATTAAATGCGTATGTTTCCCCAATATTGTTGTATGATCTAACATTAAGAACTGAGTTTCATGATAAGAATTTTAATATCATCATCGATTTGCTCAAACTGCTTATTTCATCGAGGATCCCAAGGCTTAATTCCTTTCGACTCAAAATCCGTTGCTCAATTTATAAACACTAAACGGAAAACTTGAGCTTTATTGGTTGTAAAATCAAGAATCAATTGAGAAAACAGAAAGAATTCAAATAAATTGAGATTTCAATTAAAATCAGATCTACCTATTTATAAATGTGAAATAAAGATGTCTTTAAACCAAATTAATCATTCGTTTTTCTTTCTTTCGATGCTTAGGATAAACCAAATACCCACACTAAGAAAATTATATTGTAAAATGATTTTGAATTTTTTTTTTTTATTAAAATTTTTTTGGTTTCAATTGTATTGTACATATTGATTTTCTAACAACTCTATACAAAAATTGTTTATTTTGCTTAAAGAAATTTAATATTTAGTAATTCTAATATATAATTTGTTAATTGCTATTTAATTATAGGTAATCGAACAAAAGATGCATGTTTGTATGAATGTTAGTTTCAATAAATGGTTAATTTTATGATTACATGTAAAATTAAAAACTCAAAATTCAAATGGAAAATAAAGAACATAAAATGAATAGATTTCAAAAATTGAGCAAAGTTATAATTACTATTTACAAAACATGTGTGTTTTTAGCCTATTTCAATTAACTTAAAAACTGTTTGTACTTTGTATTTAAAATCTGAGGTCCTGTTTACGCTCTTGTAAACTGAGTCCTGAATGTTTTGCGGTATACGTTGATTTTAAGTCTTTTCAGTTTTCTGTGTTTTTTTTTTTGGAATTTTGATAATTCTTTTGGAATTTTTGCTGGTTTGGTTGTCATTATTGTAATGTATATATTGTTTTTTGACGTACATATTAAATTTATAGCTAAAATAGTATACATTTTACGTAAAAAATATTTACATACCATATACATATGTAATATATATATATATATCAAAAATTTTAATTGACTGTACTTTTAATTGATAATTGGAGGTTTCGATTATTATATTTTTTTCATTTTGTTTTTATATATTTATTCATATGTATATACCAAGAACATCTTGGTAAAATTCTATAAATTTCTGTCGTATGAATACTGGACCGGCAAGTTTTGGGTGGTTGTTTTCAACATTACCTACACAATTGTTTTTTTTTTTGTATTTTTATATTTATAAAGTTTGCTGCAAATGCGTTTTAAATGCAATTCTTATGTACAGTTAACAAGTGTGGAAATATAACCGATATTTCGTTGTCAATATTTGTTGCTACACTTAGTTATAATAATTATTTGGTTACTTTTATGTAATTTTATATGTCGTCAAAAAGTTGATCATAGTGAAAACAAATCGTCAAATTGTGAATTACATACAACATAGATTAGTTGGCAACTTTTCTGTTTTCTTTAGAGATCGTCTTAAGGTCAAAATTTTGGAAAACAACAATAAGCACACTAGACATTAAGAGTTTAAACAATTACAAGCACTAAGATGATGATTATCAATTGAGTTTCTGCTCAAGCGTCAAAATTGTTAATCGAACTTTCGTCTTTTTTTGAATGCTTGAAAACATAAACATTTATTTGAAAATCGAAATTAATGCATATTTTGATACGAAATTGAATAACAAACTTATTGCGAATCAACAGAACCAGAAGCCATATATGTACATATAGAATTGAATGTATGTATATATAACGAAGATATATATTAATTGTATGTATGAAAATAGATACATATATGGAGTGTACAGTGTACAGTACACAGAAATCCACTTTGGATTCAAGTATTAAGCGTAACTGACGGGCGTTCCCTACATGTAAACCTAACACTAAGTGTATATATAATAGACTACATATATATGTATAGAGGTGTCTATACTGTGATCTATATCTATCGCTTATATGATTCGATTAACCAGCGGCATTTTGCGACGATTATATGTGGGCGGCTGATGTTGCTGTTGTTGTTGCTGCTGCTGTTGTATCACCTGCTGCACATGTTGCATCTGTTGCACCTGCTGCACCTTCACCTTCTGGCCATACTGCTGCTCCAGCTCGCCGGCCGGACCGATGGCATAGTTGATGTCGAGGCGAGCACGTTTGGGCGACTGATAGCCATCGTTGACATTCAGATCGGCCGGATTGAGCTCGATGATGCTGTTGTTGTTGGTGTGGCCATTGGCAATGGCATTGCGCACCGCCTGCTTGTCGTCCTCAATCTCGATGGCATCGTACAGCTCGTCAACCTGGACAGGAGATGGAACACAGTCATCAAATGATCTGAGCAAATGCAATTGCAATAGTTGAACTCACCTCGATGTCAAAGTCGGCATTCTTCTGTGCGAGCAGCAGCTGGTGATTTGTTGGCAGGTGATTGTTGGATTGATTACATGACACAAACTCCTCCTGATCCTCATCCTCGCTATTTGCCCAGCTACAATTGAGAGTGAATGAATTTGTTAATACATAAAACTAATACAAGATATATTTCCACTTACTCCACATCATCGTTCTCCTCCTCTTCGACGAGCATTGCATCGATTAGCGTATCATCAAAGTCGTGCTCCTCCAGATCAGAGGATTCCTCGATCTCCGACTGCGAGTCCAACTCCACATCGGAATCGGCCGAGCCGTGCTTCATTTCGCCACGTTCCAGGGCCTCCAGATGCTCCGGATAGACCATGGCGCCGCGTATTGCGCCCGGATCCTTGCGAGACCACTTCTGCACCTCCTCATCCATCTTGCAGATCCGTTCCGGATTCATGGCCCAACGGCAGCCCTTGCGCTGATTGCTATTCGTTGCCGGACGCTCGATCTTCTCAAAGCACTTGTTCAGCGACAAATTGTGACGGACACTGTTCTTCCACCCGCTTGGCGCGTTCTCAAAGTACGGAAAGTGCTGGCACAGGAAGCTATAGATCTCCGAGACGGGCAGGGAGCCGGCACGCGAATTCTTCAGCGCCAGCGCAATGAGGCAGGAGTAGGAATAGGCGGGCTTGGGGAAGACGCTGCTCATGGCAGCTGCTGGCACCTTCATCTTCTGCTGCAGCGGCTTCACATTGTTGTTGTTGTGGTTGTTGTTGTGGGACAAGGGCGAGGAGGAGGATGAGGTGCAGGTGGAGGCAGGACGACCGTTGGTTGAGGACGAGCTGGACGATGGTGACCCAAGGCTGCTCTGCATCTGCATCTGATGATGCGGCGAATGCGCCGCCGAGGCGATGCTCTTGGGAGCACTGCCTCGTTTTGTGGCATGCAACGTGGTCATGTTGTGCAGCGGACTCGCCTCCCGATCCCGCTTGAGCAGGATGTTGCCGTTGGAGGTGAGGGGAGCACCGTTGGGCGACTTGACGGACGTCTGCTGCTTCAGCTTGTTGTAGGTGGCGCTGTTGGCGAAGGTCAGGCCACCAATGCCAGGTCCCAGTTTGATGGTGCTGCTGGCACCATTCGTTGTCAGCAGGCTGTTGTTGTTGTTGTTGTTTTTGGCAGTGCTCTTCAGCTCCTGGTCCATGTTGGACTGCACCTTGCGCAGCTCCGTGCCCAGATCCTTGCGCACAGCGTCCATGGCCGGCGAGTTGCGTCTTTGCAGCTGCAACGCTGAGTTCGTTGCCATGGTCGACGGTGCTGTGGTTCCGCCTCCCCCTCCCCCTCCGTTCGTTACAGTTGATGATGAAATGGGCAGAGCTGAAATCTGTTTGGGAATATGCGCCATCACCTGCTCCCGCCGCATCGATCCGGCACTGACCTTCATCTGTGCCGGCGAGAAGGTCAAGTGCGACTTGTGCTGGTCACACGGCGACGCCGGCGGCACCGCCAGCGACTGTCCAGCGGCAGAGCCCGCTCTGCCCTGCGTCGCCTTCTGTGTCTTCTGTGGCGACCCGGAGCAATGGCCCAGCAGCGAGTTGGAGCCCGAGCTGGAGTTGATCAGCGGCATCACCGAAATGGGATTCACACAGGCGCCAACGTCGGCATAGTAATCAGCCGTCGACCAGAAGCTGGCACACGATCCCATCCACTTGGCGGTCGGCGAGGCGTGCAACGCACTGGTGGCCAGCAGATTCGCATTGGCATTCGCATTGTGTGTCGACGATGACAACAGACTGTTGCAACTGTTGTTGTTGTTGTTGCTGCTGCTGCTGTTGTTGATGGCCGAAATGGCCTCGAGGGCGTGATCCAGCGAGCTCATGTCACTGGAGCTGCCCACCACGTTGGCAATCTCGGCCCGGATGTCCACGTCCAACATGTCCTGCATCGAGTCCGACACGTAAAAGTCCAGCGAAGGTCCTGCGGCATCCTGTCAAAGATCACAGACATATAAAAACAATTAATCCAATTTCAATACGAATTAACTAAAAAACAATAATAAGACTATGAAATATCAAAATTGAAGGGTCAAAACTGTATAAATGATATTTGTAAATTAGGAACAAAGATTGGTAAGACTAAAATTGGAATAAATTATCAATAAATTATTTTTGAAAAACTAAATAAACTTTGAAGAACGGAACCAGCAAAAGGAAATAAACGTTTTCGGGTACAAATAATAAGTAGGGTTGTTAATATTTTTAAAAATATCAATATCGCTGATATTTCGATATAAAATAAATATCATTTTTTTTTATATTTTTGACAAAAAAATATCGATAATATAAATATCTGGGCGCGAATCAACAGTTTTTCCACCCCAAATTAGTCATGTTACCACTAATGTTTACTTTTTTATTGCACATTTGGCACTTGGATGTAGTGTCGTTTATTATATCCGAATACATTTTTGATTCGTCGTTTCGTTAAGAAAAAAAGTGGCGGCAAAAGATAAAAAAAAACTGGTGAAAAATAGCGCACGATAATATCGTACAATTATATCGATATTGATCATCAGAAAAAAAAATCGCCAAAAAATATATCATAACCAAAAAATAAATATTGATATAATCGATATTTTGATATTATATCAACAACTCTAATTATAAGAGGTGTCATTTTTATCATACCTAATACCTAATTTCTTTACCCGTTTTAGGAGAACAATAATTATGATCGATGCTATAGAAAAGGAATATAACGAAGTCCCATTTTGATATAGGTTTTAATAAATGTGGTTGTGTTAAAATAACACCTTCACATTGGAAAAATAAATAAAAAAAGGTGGTACAAGACAAACCCACAAGCGATATGTGGGGAAGAGTAGTTAAGGGATTCTAGATGTCAGTAGTAACAACTGACGGGAGAAAGTCCTGAAGTCCTGGCTGACTAAGAGCGAGCTTCATGGATATTTGGACTGGCATAACTCACAAAGTTGGGCCAAGGAATTAATCGGCATTGGGCAATGGCCCGATGGAGATCGTCTAAGAATCCAGTTATCCGTCAGAGTCCCAAAAATCAAAACTATTTCTTAATATATTTGTAAACTGAATGTGTTTTTGACTTGAATTTCATAATTTATGCATCCTTTTAATTTAATTCTATTTACAAACACATTTTATTGGTTGCTTTCTTTTTACTCCTTTTTTTTCATAGTTGCCCCATATTTTTCAACGGCAACTTGTTGATGTAATGTAATACACACACACACACACACTCACAACCATGTTTAGTACATGCATACATACATAATTTTATCATGCTTATCGCTGTCGACATCGTTCTTTTACAGACATACATACATATGTAACCAGATACTTTTCCTTTTTCTTCTATGTGCAACAACACGATAATGATGATATTCTTTATACTGATGATGATGATTATGATGATGATGATGATGGGGCAACAGGCAGGAGCAATGTCAAAAACCAGTTTTTAAGCTGCAAGGCAACAGGGAATGAAAGGCGGACACAGGCTGCATATAGCACAGACACAGATACAAACACACGCACACACACACACGTAATGTTTATACATGTGTACAGCTACGTTCAAAATTATAGCAACGCTTGCTACTAATTCAATTACGATTGAATGACTTCAAGTTTAATGTACATCGAATTCAATTTAATACAAAGTATTTTATTAAATACAGTCGAACTTCCCTAACTCGAACTTCCCTAACTCGAAGTTTCTCTAACTCGAACAAAATCGAGTGGCAATAGCGTTTACTGAGCAAATTTCATACAAATCTGCTTCCCTAACTCGAACTTCCCTAACTCGAAAATCTCCTTAACTCGAACAAAAATATTGGCCCGTACTTCTGTAAGTCGAATTTTTCGGGAAAATCCCCAATAAAGTTTGAATTTTTTTTCGTTTCTATTTTGCGTTTTTGTTACCGGCTCATTTTGATACGTAATATTGATGTACATTAACATATGGAGATGGTATATGATAGAATATTGCATCAACAATTACTTAGGCTTGTGAGATTGCTATAGGAAAGATGTTTGTAATGTACTCCTTTGTCAGCGCATCAGTGTACAAAAATGTTTAAAGAAATATTCAAACTTATTAGTTAAGGAATTTGAAAGTAGACCAAATATATTGAAGTTGATGAAAAATATGGTATCTCAGCAAAAACAGTTTTCATTATATCGACCCCTATTTGCGACAATAACGTATGCGCCATTTTCCGAAATTTTTTTTTTAATGCAAATGTGTTCATTAATATTAATAGTATCTACACTAAAAATATTAAACTTTAATTGTTTATATTTCCGGAGATATTGGCCTGTCAAATATAACGTAAGCGACAAATGACACGAAGAAATCAACTTAACGAAACCTAAAAACCTTTCTCCTGTAAAATTGCGTTTTGGCGCATACGTTATTGTCGCAAATAGGGCTCGATATTAAAAAATGGAAAATAAATTATGATGACATTTGAACCGAGAACTTCTTCCGGATACAGCAAAAGAACGAAGAAACCAATTTTTGAGAATATTAACAGGTCTTGAACAAACTGGAATCCTTTTTTGTTGAAAATAACAAGAAAAATTGGAATTTTGAAATGTATTTATGATTGAATGCATTTGTAGTTTCTTTTAAAAAACTAAAAAAAAAATCTCCCTAACTCGAAGTCTCCCTAACTCGAACTTTTTTCTTGGATAATGGTGATTCGAGTTAGGGAAGTTCGACTGTATTTAGTTTTAGTTTATTAGTTATTAACTATGTTTTGTAATTTTAACAAAATTAGTAAACATTTATGATATTATAATTCTGATTAATTTAGTATGAGAGTTTCTTTAATTAATACTTTATCAGTTACAGTAAAATTATTTTAAAAAATTTCAAACTGAGTTGAAACCAATTAATAGTAGCTAAAATAAATTCAAATTCCTTTTTATTAAAACTATTCAATTATTTAACTTTTTATTTGCTTTTAATAAATTCACAATAATCATTATAATTTGAATATATTTATAATATAGAATATAGTATGTATCTCGTCGAGATGAGGCGCCAAGTGATGTTCAACAAAAGATACGTTAACTACACACACATGCGATTACATCTTATGTCCACATACATATTAACTTTGTCTGGACAGGAGACATGAATATGTGCATATGTACGTACATATGTTTGTTCGTTTGTATTTTACATTGGTATTGGGGGTCTGGGGAACAATAAGAAGGCCACCATCTTAAACCGGATATCAGCAAAATTGAAAGTTTTATGCAATCAGAGGCCACAGGCTAAAGGCGGCATCCAGAAGTAAATAAATACAAACATCGAAATTCCTGTTGAGCTGATTCACATACATATGAATTTTACATCTTCTACTATGATCCCAAACGCATGATATATAATACATATATAAAACTATGTAATGAACACTTTGTATACATGTGTAATGTATGTATACAAAGCTGAATAAACATAATTCGCATAATTGCAACATGTTGCGCGCTAAAAACAACCACCCATGCAAATGTTGCTGAGCTAAAAATGTTTCAGGAACATTTACTTGGAACTGAGAGCGAGCGCAAGACTCTGACTCCATTGCCGGTTAACAGCGAATTTACGATAAACAAAAAAGGGGAAAAATATACAAACATACATACATATATAGTCACACACAGAAATAAGAATGTCTGTTTGTATGTAGGTATGTCCATTAAAAAGCGAAAAGGAATTAAAGCCGTACATAAACAACGAGCAGGCAGCAACAGCAACAGCAAAGGCACGAACAGGGAAGCAATACAAATACAGCAAAGTTGCGAGAGTTTGTGTGTATGTATGCATAGCAGCGAACTGTGAACAGCGAGCAGCGGAGTCGACGTCTGTTTCATGTTAAAACGGCTGAGCAGAGAAACCATACAGAAAAAAAACTCTGCTGCTCTTTGTGGTGGAAACATAGAACATCGACACTGAGCGACAACAGTGTTCTCTGTTGAGCGCTCAACCAGTACAGTTGGCAACAAAACATTCTGCAAATTGAAACATCAACAGAGGCAGAGCAGAAGCTGAAACTGAAACTGAGCGCTGCTCGCTGTCTGGACTGAGTACTTTTTTTGATGTTGCGGAAACTTGAATTCTGCTACGAAAAAGGGTAGTAGGCGCCTGTTTAGCAGTAGGCCGACAGGCCGCACATGTTGAAACAGTCTTACTACCATTTGCACGAACATACTCCTTTTTTACATGTTACGCTTTGTCGTTTTGTGATTTGGGTATTAGGCGCAAAACTCTAAATGTTGTGGACACAGGCACTAAAAAAAAAGGGAATAAAATAAGTAAAAAAGGCGCGCGAGCGCCTGTTACTTGAAAATGGTAAGGGGAGTTTGGTTGGTATATTGTACAATGTTAATGTTAGCGTGTCCTTGGACACATTCCAACTCATTGACCCGCCCCTGGGTCATGTCTGTGCTTGTCTGCTTGCTGGAAAATCGATAGACGGAGGCATACACAAAGTCAAACAACAGCCGCATAAATGATGATAAGTTACATAATTTAGCAGGATATCATAAATATTTGCAGGCCGTTCCCAGCCCTGGGATTCTCCTTTTATCAGACACCCAAAATGTGGTTGGATCCACTTTCACCCCACACACACAGACACACACACACACACACACCTTGTGTCTGGTGTAGAGATGGGCACGGGCCTCATTTTTCAGGCCCGGCCCGACCCGAGCCCGAAATTCCTAATGGAAAAAAGGCCCAAGCCCGCCCGATATTTTTGCTGTGAGGCCCGAACCCGCCCGGCCCGGCCCGAAAAATTAAAAAAAAAAAAACAAATTTTAATTTACTTCAAATTTTTATTTAAAAATAAAATCGTATCCAAATTTCGTTGCGCGATGTTTAAAAAATTAAAATTATCGTTCATTTCGTTCAGGTTGGTTGGATGCTCATAAGCGATAGAACGTCTGAGCTTGTTCAGAAATTGAATAAAAATTCGGGTAGCAAAAATATGCCATAGATTTGGCGTGTTCCGGGCTTTCGGGCTTTGAAGTTAGGCCCGAGCCCGGCCCGACCCGACCGAATGACATTTTTCGGCCCGAACCCGAAAATTTTGTAAAAGGCCCATGGGTCCCGAGGCCCGGCCCGGCCCGTGCCCATCTCTAGTCTGGTGCATGTCTCTGAACCAGACAGATCTGTTAGATATGTGTGTATTTCTGTCCAGCTTAAAGTCCCTTGCTGCATTCCATCGAGTTTAAATTGTATTCCATTCAGTTTCTTTATTCCTGAACTGGATTTGCTGCTGGTTGCAACATCCATTGAGATTGAGGCACACACAGCAGCAGGTGTTGCACGTTGCATGTTGCTGAAGCAGCTTCAGGGGCAGTTGCCTGTTCTTCTTCGACAGACCTTTGATTGTTTATCTGGTAATGGATGAAAGCAATAAATGTACATTGTACATATGCATGTACATACATATGTACATACATTTATTCTTAGACACATATGTACTTCAATTAACCTGGAAAATTTGAGTCTTTACAACATTTATTTGTCTCATTTGCATTTCAAAAAAATTTAAAATTTATTTATTATTATTTATTTATTATTATATCAAATATAATAAAATATTCATTTTCAATATTTAATATTCTTGTACTTTTCTATATCGCGACAAGATTCATATCTTTTTTACTCTTTGTGTGAGAGTCGAATAAATATTCTTGTATTTATATGTCATATACTAATGTTTTTAACAAAGAACTCGAATACATCAGGGAATTTCTAATGCTTTAATGGATCAAGATAAGTATTGTGTATCAAATATGTATATATAATATGTATATAAAAAAAAAAATTTAGTAAAAATTGGGTATTTGTCCCATTGAGTGCAATTGCTTCATTCATTTTCTGCATATGGGTATTTCCAGGATCGCGAACGCGACATTTCTACAACTTTAAATGAAAAAAAAATGGCAAAAATTTACATTTTCAAAAATGTTTTCTCACGTGTTTAATGCATTTTATCAACTCTATTCTTATGATAAAAGACAATCTTTGAAGACTTGTCGTTTTTTAATTATTTATAGAAAACAATGCATCGCGAACGCGACGAAAAATGGAAGTCGTTTTTGACTTCATCTTGACAAATGCGAAAGTCTGCGAAATGTGGCGAGTAATTTGGATGAAAATACTCTTAAACCATAATAAAATAATGTAGTTTTCCATTTTAGAAATAATTTTGATATGTAACTACCGTTTTATATATTTTACAAGTTTTATTAGTAAATTTATTTTCATCCTATTGAATTTCTTCTAGCGTATATTGATAAAATAAATAACTTGAATACATTTTTGGAAGGAAATTTCACAAGATGTGAGTTTTTAATCAATTTTACGTTTTTTGGCAAGGTGGACCTTTTTCTGGAAATGCCCAGATGTTATATTTATCAGTCTCATAGGAATTGTAGCTCAAATATTAATGAACTTATTCAAATATGCGAACTTTGTTCCGTACTTTTTCATATGTGATATTTATGACTTAATATTGCACATTTATTGTCACATTTAATGAGTAATTACAATATAATATGAACATTCTATAGCTCCACACTTATAATAAAATAATTAAGGGTTTTACTTCCAATTCCTGTGTGTGTGTGTGTGTAATAATACTTCACTCTCCGGATCTGTCTATGTTTGGATGTGTGCGTGCATGTGTGCGTGCATGTGTGTGTGTGTGTGTGCTCTGATAACCTTTTGCCAGGCTGCGACATACCAGGCAAATAGACCAGGCAGCTGCAATTCGGAAACTCGGGGGTTGTTGCTGTAGTCGTTAATACATACACACAGGCACACAGAAATGCATACATACGTACACCTATAAGTATGTTTGTATGTAAAAACTATTTGCTGCTCTTCTGTAAGTTGTGTGGTGCATTTTCCAACGGAAGGGAAACTTCCTGTATCTAATTGGTTTTCCTTGCTGATATGTTGTTGTTTTTTTTGTGTGTGGCAAGTAATTTTGCATTCCTAACACCTGCATAGATAGTGAGTACATGCATACATACATACATACACAGGAATGCAAAGACGTTATCCTTCTTTCTCTATCTCACTCTCATATCGAAATTGTTGTTGGGAGGGGGAGAAAATTAAACAGAAAGAAAAAAAATGTTTCATTTCAAAAAATGTGACGAAATAAAAATACATTGAACAGGCTTGCAAAATTGGCAGCAAGCATATGGAAAAAGTAAAGAAAGAGTATTTTAATATAGAATGCTCGACTTACAGATACCCTAGATAAATGTATATTTGTTTTTGCTGTAATATTTAGCAGCTGTAATAAGACTCAACTGTCATATACAATTTTTTTATAGCATATCCCTTTTGTCGTATTATATAATTGCAGGGTATATGAAAAAGGAAGACTTGCCAAAGTTGCTTGAAGCAGCTGCTGCTGTCTGATGACCTTTTTAAGTTGTGCAGCAAGGCATGGAAATACTCATACATACATACGGACAGACGGACATATGCAATTGAAGAAGCAGTATGTTGCACCCTTGACAGAATTCATGGCCTAGACACTGCGCCTGGGGTGCACTTCGGTTTCTTCTTCTTCTTCTTTTGTTGTGCTTGTGTGTGTGTTTCGACGGTAATTCCTTTTTGGTGGTTCTGCCTACCTTCTACCTTCTTACCATCTGCTGTCCATCTATCCTTCCGTCCTTTGTTACCTCAGGCTGTAACATTTCTTCTTTCATGCCGCTTTCACCTTAAAATCGTAATGAAACTCTGACACACAAACAAATCCAGGACCAGGTAGACGACCAAATCCAAAAGCATTCACGGCCATCTTTTTACATGGACTTGCGACTGACTAATGTCTTCCGCGTAGTTATGAGCGCCTATTTGTAAATTACTTTATGGCCCGGGACAATCCTCACCTTCACACACACACACACATTTCCATATGTAACAGATGTCGTAAATAAATGTAAAAATTTGTGAAATTTTGCAGATTTCTTTTTGGGTTATTTTCAGGCACACAACGAGAATAAAATTAAGTGGAGCTCTGCCTACATTTGTTACATCTGCAATGGGATCCCAGGGGACAAGCTCCTCTCTCTCTCTCTCTCTCTCTTTCTCGCTGTGTGTTTGTCTGTGTTGAGCCGTGAGAAAATCTATGCGGCATACAGCTGGGCGCTCATATTCAAGCAACAGACGAACGCCAGCAGCGAACAGCGACATGTTGCCGCCTCTCTTGAATGACTGTGGGTGTGCATATGCCTGCCAGCCTGCCTGATGTGTGTATGAGTGTGTGTGTGTGTGTGTTTGTGGGTGTCTCATTCACTCAAAGTCAAAGTTGCTGGTCGGCGAGGCACGTTGAACTTTGAAGTTTCTGCCTTCTTTTTTTGTGAATGAGAGAGAGAAGGCAAAGCTTTTGATGTATGACTATTGAGAGCAGTGGCATTGGCTTAAGCTTTGACTCTCTTCCCCTCACAACTTGTGGCGTTTGAAATCGCCGTACAAGATAAAAGCGTTTCGTTGTGCTTGCTTTTCTTTGTTTCGCCCTCCTACGCACACATACATACACACACACCAAATCAAACACACTTGTGGCTGCTCTCTTATGTGTATTTGCGAATTTGTACATGTTGCATTTAACAGGCGCACATGATGACTGATAACTGCTGTCGGTGTCTGTGCCTGTCATTTACGTCATTTCATAGCTGCAACATACGAGGCATAAAACTTTGTAGGAGGTCAGGACTACAATATTAATATAAAAATACGCAAATATGATATCCATAGAAGTACATATGTATGTACATAAGTATATATAAAAGAGTATTTGCGATTTAAGCAACATAAAACAAAAGCTGCCGCCAGCGAGGTGAACGCTTGGCCTTCAAAAAGTTTAAATCGCAGAAGCAGAAGATACTCTAAGAAACGAAACTCAACCAACGAAGCAGCAGCTCACAGCAAACTGGCAAAAAATCATCCATACATACACAAGTAAATAAAGATATACTCACACTACATTACTGTGTATTGTTTAGCAATAAAAAAAGTTAAATAATTACTCTTGTATACATACATATGTACATTATGCATGTATGTAAGTAAATAATGGTGTACGAAAATTAACAGAATGCTGAGCTGGTAAATAGTGGGCACCATGTAAGCCCCCCAATTTCCCCAACCATCGAGCGACACTGTTGTTGCTCCAAACATTTTAGTACACACAACAGCGCGCTGTTGACTAGCATTAACATCGACGTTGCCTTTAACATAAACTCGGTCTCCACACTCGATTGTAGCCGAGTTAATAACCAAAAGATAAACACAAAGCGTGCAAGCTAAGGAAGTACATTTGTTCAAATAAATACATGAACATACATATATACGATCTGAGGAATTTTTATAGAAACTTATTATCGGTATTCCTATACCCAGCGGATCTGTTCCGGTTATGACCGCCCGTCTGCTTCCCATTAATCAGCGGTTCCAATGACTGCGACGACTTAAGAGCAATGTTAAAGCACAACGATCGCAAATAAACAAACACAATTACATATACATACATACATACATTGATGTGCAAACTACTCGCGTGGCGAGAAGGCGAATTCAAATTTGAATTTTGTACGTTAAGAGTGCGAGCTAAAGCGAATTGGCGACGAAAACAAAGTGAGCGAAGCAAAAACAGCAACAATGGCAAGTCGCTCAAATTGAGAGAGCGACTCGCAGCAAAACTGTTCTTGGGGCCATTGCTCAACTGTGCTATGCTTGTTTAATGGCAGGGGGAATGCAGGTGCAGAAATACTAGGAAAAAATTGTACTTTGGAGAGCTGCCGCTGACAACGCTGCTTTGTCGACTGCGGCGAGTTCGGCGGGCAAACGAACGTTACGAATTTGAAATACACGATTTCCCATGCTGTTGAGTCGGCAATGCGCTTGTGTGTGTGTGTGTTTGTGTAACCGGCCGGCACAGCAAAAACTCGCAAAAAATAAAACGTAGGCCGTTGTCAATTGTGTTTTGTTCGTTTTGTTAAACAAATACACAAGCACATGTAGGTACATATAAATTCGTAAATAGTGCGGAAGTTAATTGTGTATGTACTTACCGCGTATTTACTGAAGAAACCCTCATGTATACTGCTTGAATAATCCTCCAATTCGAACATATTGCAGCCGTTTAATTTGCAAATTTACTGTTGCATATAAGCTTTGTTTTGATCAATTTCCCTTTCCCACCGTTTTACTCCCTTTTGATGTGTGTGCGTGCGTGCGTTTGTGTTGTGTGAACAAAAAACCGTTGCGCGAAAAATCAACCGTTCTTTGGTCCGCACTTTATATTTTATAACTTTATGTGCACTAGCACTTTTTAATATAAGAACATTTGTATACTATTCATGTATTTGCATTTGTTATTTTTTTGCATCGGCACATTTTTCTTTCTGTATTTCTTAAATTGCTTTTCTTAAACGGCAATAATATTTACAAATCAATCACAAATGCGCGCCGCGTAAAACACGTCCGCTTCGTTCGGCTTTGTTGTTGCATTTGACTCGATATCCGATACTCGCAGAGCAAGAAATTATTTTACCATATGTTCTTGTCGATATGTTTCTTAGGCTATCGATATTATAGTTGTCTGTTAAATTTGAAAAAAAAATATCCTTTGTCCCTGGAGATAATTAACTGCAGAAATTACTGCTATTTCTGTTATAAAATTGACATTAAACATTTTTTATTTTAAATAATGAAAACTAAGAGAACTTTGAGTATATAATTTATAATTTAGATATATCGATATATGCAAGTATCGGTTTATTTACAATCACGATAACAGATAGCTATTTAGAAATGGCAGCATCAGTGGTGCCAAACATTTTCTGAAAGACAACTTAAAAATAAAAAAAAGATTGTCACTTTTTATTATTTGAGTAAATCTTGTTAAATATTCTTATAAATAATAATAAAAAAATAAAAAAAAAACATTTTCTGGAAAAAAAAGACAACTACCAAAACAAAAAGGGGAAAAAAGCTAAAAAAACTAAAAAACAAGACAGAAAAAAAGGCTTAACTTTTGGTTATTACTTTTTTTTATTTAATTTAATAGCTTTAAGGCCTCTTCAATGATTTTTTCATCTTCATTTTCCTTGTTTTCATTGTATGTACGTCGCCATGGTGCCTATAAACTTAAGGTATTTGTCAGGCAAGTTGTACGAATTGCAACACGATTTGTGTCGACGCAATCCGAATCTGCAGACGATAAAATATACATATGCATATAATTGAAATATTGAAAAATATAATATATATTTTTACCTAAATGTTAAAATAGCATTTAACGTCTTTATTTCAAGACGGTTCCTTAGTTTAGTTTTAATCAAACTAACTTGACTAAAAACCCTCCCTACTTCAGCGTTTGACCAAGGCAACGATAAAAGATGATGAGTCATCACGGCTAATCCAGTTTTTAAAATCTGGTTGCTGTAGCCAGCAATCGCGAAATTTTTGTTTTTAAATTTCTTTGAGCCATTTCTCACAATTATAAACGAGCAACCGCGCTTTGCTCAACTTTCGATTGCAAAGAATATTGAAATCAACATACAAAAAGGGATGCCACATTGTTTTTAGAAGATCAATTTGAAGATACATAAAAGAAATTTAAAAAATACTAACATGGTCAATTGAAACTAAAAAAGGCCAGATTTTCGGATAGAAGCTGTTTGATATTTTTCTCGGCTGAAGCAGTTAAAAACCAGACAAATCTATAAAAAAAAAAAAAGCCAATTTGGCATCACTGGGCAGCATTAACATATTTTCTAGGTTTAACAGAGAATTAACAGCTCTGGCCACAATGTTAATCAATTAACTGTAAATAACAGTAACAGCTGATTCCAATTTGCGCGCGAATATTGAAATGAAAAATTTGAAATTTTCAAAAATCAGCTAAAAATTAAATAAAAACAATTTCAAAAAAACAACAAAATACAAAATATTGTAAAATAATAAAGTTCATTCCAAAATTGGTTTGGTGCATTTCGCTCTTCGCGTGGCAAAGTTGAGTAAAAAATCCAAAAAAAAAAAATATATATTCGAGAAAAATTCAACAAAATATCATACTTGTGTTAGAAATAGCTTTTTTTGTTAATAAAAAGTTGGCAGCACAGATCATACCATGTTAGTTTAATTTATTAAATAAATAATAAAAAAAAAAAAACAAGAACAAAACGTAATCTTGTATATAATTAATTTCCTTCAAATTTTATTGAATAACTAGTGTGCTGGCACATTAAGCTATCACAACGATTACTTAATTAATGCCTCTAATAATTGCCTGCAAAAATGACAGTTGAATTCAAAATTGTTGGCATTTCGCAGCTTCTGGATACAAAAGGAATTAAGATATTACAGAGCTCATAAACCTGCTTAAAAGTTAGGTATTTAGATTACAATTTTTCTTAATGTTGTATAATTTTTAAACAATTATCTCGAAAATAGAAATGATCGAATGATCGGATTTTTAATGCATAACGAAAAGAAAAATTTCAAAATATAGTGGCAAGAAAATAAAAATGAAAAGATTTCAATTTAATTTAAACAAAAAATGAATTCACAATTCCAGTAATTTTGAAAAATTTAACATTAATAAGGAAAACAGAAACAAAAAAGAAAAAACTATGAAAATATTGAAGACATCGGATTGTCCGACTAACGACTAACAAACTAATTAATATGTGTACTTATTTGGCTGATCTACCAAATATTTCTCTCTTGAATCGCAGTGCCGACTCCGTAGCTGGATTACGAGTGACATTCGACTGTCCCCCAGTGGCCAGCTTCTTTTTGGCGGCCTTCGAAGTTGCCGAATGTTCAGCGAAACCGGAGCGACTGTATGGCGTTGATGGAACTTCTTTGAAATACTTTTGGGTCGGGGTGCAGGGCTCCGATTTCATAATGCCCGAACGTGTCTTGATCAGCTCAATTCCGTCCACGTCTAGGTCGGATTCGACAAAATATCCAGCACTTGTTTTAATCCGCTTCACAGCATGACGATTCTCCTCGTCCGAGCTCTTCGCTGGCGACACTTGCACCACTTGCACTTGTGGCTTCTTCCGCTTAACGATCTGCTTCTTGGCCTTTGTGTTCTTGGCATTGGCCACCGCCTGCGGTTGAGGCGACAATTTGCGAGCCAGTGATTGAGGCTGAAGAAGAAAGTAATATTTAGAATAGCCACAGTTGGGAGTATTGATATGAGCAACTCACCTCTTTGTTTGCCAAGTCCGGCACAAGGAGCTGCATAGCATGCTTGACAGCCTGCTTGGTGGCCTGCAGACGCTTCACATCCTTCTTAATCTTCGTCGCTTTCTCGACTTCTGGATTGGCAGCAACTGGGGGCACTGCATCGCATGTGCGTGGCAGCTCCAAGGCTTCGCTGGCGGTTTTCGATTTAGAGTGCACGACAGTTTTTGTCTTCTTGCCCGAGGCAACGCGCTAAAAGTAAAAAAAAATTAATGATAGGAAACTAAAAATTAAGTAAATGTTCGACTTACTTGCTTCTTCTGCTCCAGCATCGCCTCGTTGGCCGCCTGTAGAATGGTGTCACAGTAGTCCAAGTAGAAGGCGGTATCCTTTGGAGGATCTGATGGCTTCTTGGCTGGTGCTGGTGTTGGTGCTGGTGCCAGTGCCTTAAGTTCCGCCAAGTTGGCTGTGGCAGTGGATGCTTTCACCTGGTCAGCTTGCTCATCATCACATGTCTTCTTCGCCTTCTTGCTCTTAACTTCTTGCACGGCACTGGTATCCAAGTCGTCGGCGGTGCCACAGAAGCTCTTCGACATGTGCTTCCTCTTCAACCGTTGACTCTTCTCCTCGGCCAAAGTTTCGATGAACGATTGCGATGGCTTCACATCGCTGTTTAGTTGTTCACTGCGTCGCTTCATTTTGGGTTTTCTCTCAGAGTCATCGGACATTTCCGGACCCTGATGGTAAAGTGTCTGGCGACGCGACTTCTGCAGGGGATTGAACATTTGCTGCAAGTGCGTTAGTTTACAGGAGGCGAGCTCATCCAGGAGCGCGGCCTCGTCCTCGCGTTTTTCTTTGTTATGGAATGATGATGACTTCGAGGTGGACTCAACTGTTTTCTCCACAGCATCTGGAATGGATACCTTATCTTCCTCGGCCATCGGAGTTGGACTGTCTTCTTTCAAAGTGGACTTTTCTTTCTCCCTGGATTCATCGCTAGAATCCGGCACTTCATAAATGCTCTTGTTGTTGTTGTTGATACTCTTCTCATGCTCGTGCTCTTCGCCTTCGTCGGAGCTGGAGTGCACCTCTTCGATCTCTGGATCAGAGGCAGCTTTGTTGACGGCATCTGACTTTTCAGGAACGACGACTTGCGAATCTTTGGCGAAGGATTTCTCTTTCGATTGCTTCAGCATCTTAGATTCTTTTCCGCTGGCATTTTTGCTCTTGTTCATTGATTCGCAAAGGGATTGTTCCTTGCGGTTGTCTTCCTTCTCAGCAGTCACATCGCCGTTCTGCTCTTCCTCCTCGCTGGATTCGTGAACTATAATGCGACGACGCTTCTTGCCGCCCTTGGCGTCGCTGCTGTCCACAGATTCTGGCTCGGGTGAGAAGCACAGCTCCTCGATATCATCATCACCATCAATAGCCTCCTCGACATCATTGTCGGACACTATAAACGATAGATTGCCATCCTCGCTCTCTTCCGAGTCATCCTCAATGGTGTCCTGGCTGCCAACTGATTCGCCGTCATGCGGAATCTGATTCTCCAGGATTTCTCGGCGCTCGGAACTGTCCATCGAGTCGCCCGATACGTAGTTGTCGACAACCTCCACCTCGTTGTCAAAGAACTCGCATATACCTGGCTCTCCGTCACGCTCATCCTGCTCCTCCTCCTCGTCGTCTTCCTCATCCTCGCTGACCAGACGACGCGCGAGCTTTTCCTTATTCGACTGAATCTCTGGAACGGATTTGCTCTCCATATCTACAAGAGATTTGATGACATCAATTTGCAGTGGTGGCGGATTCACGACACTGGACTCATCTGACTTGGCCAAGGGCGTCGAGCTGTGGCGTTTCTTTAATAGCATGCCCTTTAGCGGCGTCTCGGTCTTTGTACCAATATCCTTCTCCTCCCCAGTGGCCATTTTATTAAGGCTCGTCGGCGTTAGACGTGCTGGAGTCTTTGGATATATTGGCTTCTCATCAGACTGGACATTAGCATTTGAACCGAAGTCGACGGACTTTTTCTTGACATCAACTGGCGTCGCTTCCACTACGCGTGACATAATCCTTGGCGTGAGGGCCGGCAAACGAATGTCTTCGATGACCTCGACGATCGGATCGGTTTCTGGCGGCACAACCAGCTTCTCCATGGTAACGTCGTTGTCAACCACGCATGGTTCATCATCTTGGGCGATTGCTTCTTTTTCGTTAGTCTCCTCGGCTTGGACGATGACTGGCTCTTCATTATTGTTGATATTTACTGGTTTTACTTCGTCCACCGACTTTGGAGTTTCGCACTCTGTTTGCGGCTCTGGTTCCTTCAAGCTGGTTTCCTGATCAGTCTCCACGACAACTTCTTTATCCTGGATCTGCTCGACATTGTGGACAACCGGCTCTTCATTGAGTTCCGTATTTACTTCTTGGGTTGCATTTGCCTGCGGCTCTGTTTTCTCCGGGCTAATGTCGTCAATCTGCACGACATCTTCTTTAGCCTTGACTGGCTCCTCCTGGCTCACTTTGGCTGCTTTAACCTCTTCAATGGACACATCTGGCGTGTTGTACTCCGTCGGCGTGTCGGAGTCCTCCTGCAGGGCATCTTCTTTTGCCTTTGGCTCGCCTTTGTCGATGACAGTCTCTTCGTTCTTTGTCTTTGACTTTGGAGTCTCAGTCTCTGCCGGCGTGTCTCCAGGCTTATCCATGCTGATGTTCTTAAGTTTGACTTGCAGCTTTGCTGGTTTATTATTGTTATTATTATTCAAACTGGAAGTAATTGAAGATGTTTTATTCTCGCCGTCATCGGACTTTGACAATTGTTCCACGATAACTGGCGGCGTATCAACATTTTCAATCACTTCTTTTGTTTGTTTATCTTCCAGCGAATCATTGATATCAAATTGCGGCTGTGGAATAGTGTTCGTCAAGAGCGAAAGCACTGGCGGCGTCTTCGACATGGCGCGCGTGACGCGCCTGTCATCTGTGGGCGTTACGTTGGGAGTTACATTGGGAGAATCGACAGAACGTGATGGAGTTGGAGTATTACGTGTGGTCTCAACAATCTCCTTTTTAATTTCCTTAACTGCCGGCTCCTCGTTGCCCTCCTCCAGCAGCTCTTCCTTCAATGGAAACGGCGGCTTGCGCACCGATTTGGCCGGAGTGCGTGTGCCACGTTTGGTAGCGGACACACTGACGCTGGGCGTGATGGGTTCCGGAGTCTCTCCACGTGCCACAGACAGTCGCGTGGAACGCGTGGGAGTCCTTAGGTCTATTGTGGCCGAATTCAAGCGAGTTCTGCGCATGGGGCGTGGCGAGGCTGCAACAACAACAACAACGAATCGCCGTCGAATCGAATTATTCTATGTAGAACAAATACATACATACACATGTATGTATGTAATGTAACTGTAACACTTACCTCGCTCAACAGTCGCATCGAGCAGCGGCGTCGACGATCGGCTGTCCACATCGAGATTGGAAAGGCGGCGAGTTCGTGCACGAGTTACTGCAAAAAGTGCACAGAATAGGAATTTGCAAAATCAATAAACATCATCTCGCCCAGCAGCATGCTCCATTTTCTTTTCTTTTCTTCAGCGCGTCACTTTTGAATCGAAACGGTTGAAACGGCGAAATGTGCGTGCCGTCACAGCCGTCAGCAATCCAGAGCTAATTATCTCGATTGCAACTTACCACGAGGAACATCGTTGTTATCTTCATCCATTTGATTTAGTTTAATTTGATGCCTTCACAGAACTTAGTTTACTTAACACAAATAATTGAATCAAAAGACAAAATTTACAATAATGAAAATGCCGCAATCCGGACGACGCTAAACTTAGAAATGAAATAACCCAAGCATCGGTTCACAAAGCTAAGAGAGCCGCCAAAATTGACATGTGCATGTGTGAGTACTAGATTGAGCGACGACAGCCCTGACTTTTCAAAGACAGGGTCGTTCGAAAGAGCCTACATTTGAAAATTTAATATATATATTTCAATTTAAATACAATATTTTATACTTAAATAGTTAGCTAGTTTTGCATTTAAATACATTTAAATTACATATTAGATAAAATGAAGAAAAAAATGTTAATTGTCGGCTGTTTGTCATCGGATAGTGAAAAATTTAATTTATGTAGAATAAAAATCCTGCAAAATTTGAAGTCGCTAATTTTAAGATTACTGAAAATGCGAAAAATAAATAAAATCAATTTTATGAAGCTATCTAAAATTGATTTTGTCCTTTTCCTGAGAACCAGGGATGTTAACGCATGATGAAATTATATAAAGGTGATGTATTCGTTTGGTGTGACATCTTTTTCGGGGCGACGATTGCTCAGTTGGAAAGCAAACCGCTTAGGTTGTATTAAATTCTCTGAAAAATGCCCCGTGTATGCAAAACATGTCGCTCAAACTCGAGTCGTTTGGTTTGTGTTCCCAGAAATATTAAGAAGAGACAAATGTGGATAAATGCAACAGGAACAATAAGACAAACATGCCATTGCTTTTTATTTTGATATTATATATTTCACAGCGCACAAAACGAAAATGAGTGAAGAGTATGGAAAACCAAACAAAACAAGTTTTCTATATTTGTATTTATCTCAGTCGTCTCTCTGAGAGCAAAAACGTCGCCCCGAGAGAGAGAGCGAATACATCATCTTTATATAATTTCATCATGACTGAGATTGAATAGTGATGCAAAGCAAGGTTGCCACAATTAGCGTTTTTGCGCCAAAACTGGCTCTTTTTTTCCTGTTGGCGCAATGGCACTTTTTTCTTCAATATGGCTCTTTTTTCATCAGTTCAGAATCAGTTATTTTGTATAGTTTTAGGTTGAAGTTCATATTTATTTTCATTAATTAACAATCTCTAGATTAAGATGAAAATGTGAAATACTTTGGATATATGTGTTACTTTAAGTGTTTGTGAACGAAACATTTTTTTTATAATTAAATGCAAAAATAATATGAACTGCACAAAAAGTTTTGGCTCTTTTTTAGCCAATTTGGCTAATTTTTTGTTTTTGGCTCAATTAGATATTTTTAAGTGGCAGCCGTGATGCCAAGTCTTAATAACCAATAAAATCAGTTTATGGTTGGTTAAAAGTTTAAGCTAAAAGTTAAATTAAAAAAAATGCCTGCTGTCCTTTGCTTAAAATGTTTACTTTTTTCGTTGCAAGTACTTTTAAACAGTACTAAATCATATTCTGTTTTGCCAACTCTGGATTAAATTGGCTATTATATTTCTGCACAATTCGTGGCGTGGCCGCTGGCGTCTTTGCTGCACTGACGGGCAGCTCCGACTCCTTTGGTGCGAATAGTTGCTCCTGGCGACGCTGCTCCGCTGCTTCCCGCAGTAGACGTTCTTTTCGCAACCTGTTTAATTTATCGCGTTTTGCATTTGCAGCCAACTCTTTGGTTAATTTTTCTACTTTGTGACCTTTGTGCTTGTGCTTCTTATGCTTTTTGTGATGTTTCTTTTCCTTTTTGTGCTTCTTGGACTTTGAGTCCGATTGTATTGATTCTGGTTGCGGCGAAGGTTCTGGATCTGGTTCACGTCGTTTGATTGTAGTTTGAACAGGTTTCTTGTCACCCGAAATCAGCGCGTTTACTAATGTTAGTGGATCTTCGGACAACTTTTGTTTCAAGTGAGTTTCAGTGGAATCGCGCTCGTCAGGTTTGGCACGTTTTGGGGCCACTTCGTACCAGCTGCGCACTTTGAGCGCTTCATTTGTGTCCTGTCCCAGATAGGTCAGATAACCGATTTGTTTCTCGTACTTTTCCTGTTCCTCCTTTTTCTCCTTTTCCAAGTCCTTGTTCGTTTTCTTTACGTGGCTTTTGTAGTCTGCAAACAGATCCACCGATCGCACTGCGCTCTGTTCTCCGACTTCCTCCGTTGAAGTGGCGCTGGTTTCGGTTGCTACCTTTTCGGGCAATCCTGACTGACGTCGCAGAAAGTTAATGCGCGCTTCGCTCTCCTTTAAAGGCACACAGTGTTATTAACTTTGCTTACTTGGATTTGGATGCTCACTACTTACGGCCAATTCTAACTTGTCCAATCGCTTCCTTTCTTCTTCCTGTGCGGCTGCTTCGTCCCGTCGCACGCGAGCAATATTATCTTTAGTCCGCACATGCCAGCTATAAAATAAATTCAGTTATACTGCACAAACGATTTTATATTTGTTATTTATTTGTGTATTTACCGTTTCTTGGGCAAAATATTCATCTTGTTACAGTGGCTGTAAAACTGGTCTGGAAATAGTAAACAAAACGCGCCCTAATGTGAATGGCAAACACAGTGCTGTAAAACGAATGTGCAATAGTGCAAAATTAAATAAATCTGGTAATTATTGAACAAATAAAGTATTATGTTATTTGTTTCAAATCAAAGTTGCCGTTTTTTTAAGATCGAATTATAAGTTTTTTAAATTGAACACAACTCTAAATTGAAGTTTTTGACAATTGTCAAACGTAAATGCGAATGGCAAATCAAATACTCATCTGTCAGAAGGAAGAAAAGGGGACACATAGAAAAACTGCAGCGCAGCAGCAAACGTCCCGACAAAAGTAATTTTAATTGTGAAAAAATTCTTGATCAATTGTGAAATCAATAATACAAAGCATAGGCAAAGTTTGCTGTGTCAATCAATCAAAACGCGCGCACGACGCCCGCATGTGACAGCATGGAACAGCGTATTCTAAAGCACGACGGCTACTTGGATGTGGGCGATGATAGTTGCAACGATGCTGTTTTGCCTGGCGGAGCACCATTGTTTGAAATACGCAATATCGTCTATCATCCGCAACTTAATGTTCTGCTTGCGTTTGGCGTTAATAATCTAGTGAAAGTTCTAGATGTCAATTCCGGCGTTACACTGCAGACTTATCAATTGAGTACAAATGGTAAGCATCATGTGTGTACATACATTTATGTATGGAAAGAAAAAATTTGCTACACAGACGCACAAATACAAATACACACTTAAATGTCAATTTATTGCAATGTATATATTTTGTAAATTTCGTCTGTATTCGTCAGATTTTTATAAACATGCATACATATGTACATACATTTCCTATGTACATATTTATGTTTGTATGTATTTTAGTTTGTTTGTGTTTGTGCAAGTTTGGGAAAAAGCTTTATGCGTTTTCAAAAAGGATTCTTTTTATAATAATGTGAAATATTTGGCAAATGATGATTTGTTTAATTTTGTTTGAACTTTGCGGTAACAGTTTGTTTGTTATTGTTTTTCTATTTCACCTATTACGCAGTTACGCATATGTTGCGGTCAATTGTTTTAGAACCTTTGCATATGTATGCTAGTGTGCGTGTGTGTGTGTGCTTACATCAAGAGCAACTTTGACTCATTCAGATGTTGCATTTGCAAACTATGGCGAAATAATACTTACACTTTAATATGTTCATTGAATATTGCAGCTGAAAGCTTAATACAAGGACGCTACATGCCATTGCAAGATAAAATCTTGTTCTGGGATGGCCACAATCTGGGATTGCGTGGCGACTACAACGGTGTATTGCTGTTGGACACAATACTTCAGTCACCGATTGGACAGAATGATGATTACATCAAGCTAGAGCTCATATTGTCCGAGGCGATCATATTTCAAAATTGCATAAATGAACTGGAGGGCGAAGGTCTCGAGTGTCCGTGTGACATTAGCAATGAGCTGACACAGAAGATTAACCAGGCTCAGGTGAATGCCAAGAAGGGCATTAAAGCTCAACGCGTAAGTTATCCAACAATGTAGCTCTTTTTGGTTTTCAATTTAAGATTGACTCTTTAATCCCCAACGTTACAGTGGAACACCATTTGCCTGGAGGTGCCCTATTCCAGTCTGAAATTGGTGGCAAATAATGTGGTCATACTGCTCAAACGTTTGGAACGACACATTCCGGTACTGGCCATAGCATCAGCGATCAATGAGCGACTCACCGACATGCTAATGGGCTCCCGATTGCCAGATTTTGGCTGGAAATTCAGCAATTTTCAGCGTGTACTCATGCACTCGGAAGCTGTGCGACGTCAGACATTTGAAAAGTGGCCGCATATGGACTATAAATGGGCGCTGCCGGATCAAATGGCACAGGCAGGCTTCTATCATCAGCCGTCATCGTCGGGAGAGGATCGTGCCATGTGCTTCACATGCAACGTCTGCTTGGTATGCTGGGAGAAAACCGACGAACCTTGGAGCGAGCATGAACGTCATTCTCCACTATGTCCATTTGTCAAGGGCGAATACACGCAGAATGTGCCACTGTCGATCAGTTATGCCACCAATCCCGCAATAACTGCACCAGGTCTGGGCTTTGACATCATTTCGAATAGTGACTATGCCAATGTTCTTTGCACGAGCTGCACTCAAACCGGCGAGCTGAGCGTGTGGAGCATTGAGCGTCATCTGAAGCTAATGCATACTTTCCATGTCCCCACACTGCTTAAAGAGGTATTCGAGGAGAACTTTGAATGGGCGCGAGTTACGGCAATCTGTGTGCTACCCAATGCTCGTGCCCGCACCAAAGTCAACTATGTCTACTCGGCCAACTATAGCGGCAGTGGGAATAGCAGCAGCGCTGCCCACGCAGCCAGCATGAACAGCAGTAGCAAATTTGGTAGCGTTAATGCTCAACACATAACATCAACATCAACGCTGCGAGCCGGCGTCGTGGGCTCCAAGATAGTGCTCGGCGTGAGTGTACGCCAAAGCAGCGGAGAGATGGCACTGCGCATGGTGGTACTCAACATTGTGGAGCTGGACAGGCACTGCGACAATTCGGCGATCATTAGCAATGACAGTGGCAGCGTGTCAAGCATTGCAAGTCAGATGAAAAAGACTTCTTCACAGCTGGGCACCAGTAAGTGTTTCAAATATTATTATTAAATTCGGCATCATATGTAAAATCGTTTGCTTAATAATTATAAACTTTAAGTTATCCTCTAACTCGTTTACTAAATTCGTTTAGTAAATTGAATATTGTTATTGCTTCAACTTATTATCGAACATTTACTAATCAATCATATCTTTTCTATATTACTTTACACAGCTTCTAGTGATTCTAATGTGGTTGCCAGTCAAGCTAGTCTTGAGTCCTCGAAAGACGATGACAACAAAATGCTGACACCATATGAAAAATTTGCCGATGGCTTTGATAGCAACGGTTTTGTGTCCGCATTAATGACATATAATAAGAACAGTGGTAACCAGAGCGGCAACAATCCCTCGGTGCTGTACGATTTTGATTTGTCAACGTTGTCGCAAATATTGGATAGTAATCTGGACGACTCTTCCTCTGGTCTAATGGTCTCCTCCAATACGGTGAATGTAAGCAACAGTTTGATGGGCATGGGCAATGAAATGGATAAGCTTATAGACCATGCCGAGGTATCGCATCAAAACAACAATAACAACAATGATACCAACTCCCTGGGCGTTGGCTCCACCAACAATAACAACAACAGCATCATCATCAATGGCAGCAACGGCTCCAGCGACAAATTGGCCGCAAGTGAGGAAATTGATTGTGTAGTGGAAAGCTGGACGAGTGTGAAACGCATGAATGCGTTGGATGGCGCTCATAGTGCTGATGGAGTACCTTTGGATGTGCAGGAGATTGTGGAGATTGCTGAAATTTTGCCAACCAGTCCCAAGTGTAATCAGCTGCTGGTTAAATTGCTGCGCACAAAAGCACCAGAAACTGAAGCTGCCAAGATAATAATGGCCACGGTATCCAAAGAGGAAGAAGAACAACACAATGTGACCATGGATATGGGTAAGTTCGACCGTGAAAAATTCCCAAAAGTGTGAATTAACTCAATTAATTCTTTTTATTGTCACTTATTACAGACGAAAACAACGCAGACTGCAATGTGGCTGCACAGATGCTGCTCTTTGACTATGATGACATGCAAATCTCCAATGACTACACACTTGCCATGACCTTCAGTCGTGCCAAATGCCCCAAGCAGCTGTGCATCCTGCCACCTTACATGACATCGGCTTCATCCGATGTCAAGGAGGCCGGCTCCATTTGTGTGGTGTGCGCAGACGGTTGTATTGAAATCTACTCGCTAGCCGATTTCCAGGTGTCTTCTGTCATCGAGGAAGAGGGAGAACACTTTGAGGCTGTGGTATATTGTCGTAACTTGGACAGACTTTGCTGCTGTTCGCGACAGGGCGGCATGTTGTTCTATTCGCTCAACGACGGTGAAAACGATTCTGGCGATGAAATGCTGGAGATGGAGGAAGACTGCAGTACCACATTAACCCATGGAATGGATTTGAGCGTCACTGATGGTGTTCGCAATGTGGCTGGCAGTGACTCGGTCATGCCGGACGGAACAATATCCATCGATGTTGGCAACGAAGCGGCAGCTGGCACATCCAGTCAAAGCACACATGTGCAGACCTCACCGTCGACCATTTCCCTAATGGCCAACAATGCAAATCTGCTGGCATATAAAACCGCTGACTTGACGCTCGAAGATTTGCGTGTTTTCTATGCACTGACACATTTCGATGACAAACTGACGGTGTATTCCGCTGAAGTGCCCAGTTGCTGGAATGACTTGGGTCAGGTTCAGAAGCAGCGCAAGCAGTCGCAGAATATGAGACACGGAGGCGATGAGCGCGATTTCACACGCACTTGGCGACTGCACAACGATGCGTAAGTCTCACTCGCACTAAAAAGAATTCCTAAAGCTAACATTAAATTTTGTATTGATTTATGTAGAACCACCTGGGACGAGCACATCATTGAGCTGAACTTGGCACAGCCGGTCTCGTTGGGACACATCGATTTGAAGTTTACTGTGTACCAGCAATGCTCCAATCCAGCAGCCATACAGGTTACCCTGCTCAAGCAGAACACAAATGGTTTTGGTTACCGCATGAAGGGACCGCACGCCAGTTACAAACCCAACGTGATTGACGATAACATTGATCTCTCCTACAGTATGCAAAAGCGTAGCAAATACTTGAACTATTAATCTATTCTTTCGATACTTTTAAGTTGCCAATGAGAACCCAGTGCTCAGCGAGGAATATTTGTCGGCCCACAATGCCGAGGTGCTGGCCGGTCCCATCGAGCTCTCCTCGTGCATTGATTTGTGTGATCAGGGCGGTACAGCCACTCTCACATCGCCGAAACTCTTCAAGACGCGCACTCGTAACTTTCTTTTGCATATCAAGACCGTATCAGATCCATCCAAGGAAGGACAAAACAAAACTAGAGGTATGTAAGAATTATGTGGATGATTGCTTAATTGTGCCGTTCCCTTGTTCAGTTTTTATGCTAGTTTAATAGCCAAATTAGGTTTTTTCATTTTTAAATAGACAGGGTTCGTTTAAGAAATCAAGAGTGAGACAATCCCAAATATATTATTATATTTTGTTAGGGTATCTCGGAAAAGGATAAAACTTGAATATTCTATTATTTTTTTATTAGCAATAGAAATGGTAATACAATTTCAAGTTTTATTTAAAAATCACAAAGCAAAAAAATTGATAATTTGGAAATATTCTAAAGCAATAAGAAAAACAAGATAAATAAGACATTACTTTAAGTATGGTAGTAGTTTATACTGTTTTTATACTAAAAAGACTTGCTTAAACTGATTCAATTTGTAATTTCTATTTAAAAAATAATTGTTGCGGTAATTGACATTGAGTACTTGTGGTGTAGCTAGTCTCAGATCTGAAATACCAAAATGAGATAAAAAAAAAACTTGTTTATCTTCGGAATGTATTTATAATCAATCAATCAAATGTGGCCAATTTGTAAAGAAATAATAATGGAACATTGAACATTTGCAGCATATTCTGTGCGTCACAAGGGTCAGCATCAAGTAGAAAATTGTGTTAAACATACAAGAAACCCAAGTCCAAGAGTAACTTCTCTCATGCTGGCCCAAGCAAATCAGTATTTTCTGAAGACTGCAAAAATGAAGATCATTAAAGTCATGCAATCTCCCTTTTCAAATAAATGTACGCACAATTCCGAGCCAACACATGTTCAAGCAATTATCGTGCCTAAGCATTCAGTGCGGTCACCGCCCACTCCAAATGGTTCAGATGGTCAAAAGACTGGTCATAAGATAGGTAGTTTCCGCTGTTGCTGTGCTCCTGTAACCACGTTGCAGTCAACGCATTTGCTTTAATTTTCACTTTTGTTTCTCTACTGAAGGTTGCGATTGGCTGCACGAGATCTCGATAACTGTGCGTGCTGTTAAGTCACACAGTCGCATCAGCAATGGACGCATACAGCGTATTGCCATGCTGGATAGCAATGGACTCCTGGAACAACTCTTTCGGATTGCCAGCGATGTAGAATCGACGCCACTTACCAAGAACCTGGCTCTGGATGTGCTTAACTGGATTTGTTTTATACGCCTGAATCGCTTCCGTTCACCCAAATCGGAGCGCATCAAGGATCAGATTAACAAGCAAACGGCAGCAAATATCAATGATCTGTTGGCTCAGCAATTTGAGTGTATTTGCCTGGCCGAAAAGCATATCGAACAGCTCATCCGTAACTGCCTCATCTACAGTGAGCGTAGCACGGCGCATAAGTGCGTCAAACTAATGATCATGCTGACGGAGTAAGCTTAACAATCACTTCAATGAGACACGATCTAACCAAGTATTTTATTTGCAGGGGCGTAGCCAATTTACCCGCTGAATTGCAGAAGCATGCAACACTGGATACGACCATCAAGACGGCAATCACCAATACGTTTTATGAGCTGCCTCAAGCACGCTGTGGCAGTGTGGTGCGCTGGTATACGATGCTTGCCTGCGCCACATCCACGGCTGAGTCACACAATAGCATATCCGAATTTGCTATCAATTTGCTTAAAGACATTTCCAACGAAATTGATAAACGTTGGGATCCCCACTGTGCCCTACTCAGCACACGATTCGGACTCTATGGCTTTCCATTTGAACCGGAAATATTTGACTTTGACTTTCCCAATATCAATCGGCACGGCTCAAGTTCATCCGTAGCGCTCACAAATGTGATACGCAGCAGTGCCACTATTTTGCCCGTCACCGGACTTGATATTAAGCGTCTCAGTTCAATAGGTGAGTGCTCATCGAATCATATTCGTAAGAAAACTCTACTTAATACGATCTATATGCAGATGGGGTTGACTTTCGCACATTTCCTCATTTAATTCGTGGCAAGAGCATAAGCAATCAGTTACGTGGACTTCTGGAAGTGGTGCAGTTGCATTTCAATTGCGTTCAAACGTCTGAGGCCACACGCATTGATAATATTGATAGCGTGGTCAATGGAGCTGCCAATGTGGTCATTGAGGATGTGATGATGATGCCAAAGATGGTTGCATCCAAAGGAAAGGATGATGAATTGGTGAGTTTATGTTGAATGTTGTAGTTTTATACCAAAGTGTGCTATTATCAGACCTATAACTAAACTTCAACTATTTTCAGCTGAGCGATCTGGTCAACGATGTCGAGTGTCTGGTGGATGAGATGAAGGATAAAGATATTGTGACGGCTTTTAATTCTTTCGCCACGGTCAATGGCTTTAAGGATAAGGCTTGTACGTTTCCTTTATATTAGTTCCTTAATTCTTGTCGCTTCTTTTCTAACCGTATTTATAAATATTTGTTTTTTAGCCGTCTCATCCTTAACTGATCTTGAACATGCATTAAAAGAGGAGGTAAAGAACGAGAAGGATGCGTTTATTGATAAGCTGAAGATTTCAAAGTTTTTGCCACAGATCACACTTTGGAACAGCTACATACAGAAGAAGTTTGGCATTAACGAAGAAAACTCATTTGATACTTTTGGAGATCTGGACAACTGGGAGAAGCCGGCACTAAAATCGTGCCTCGATGTCCTTACTGAAGAAACCTCACCATCGCAGACATCCGAGCAATCGCAACCAACCTCGCAAACGGGCGCCAACGAAAGTTCACAGAACATTGTAGACGATGAATTGGAGCGAGAGAAAATCACAGAAAATTTGAGTGCCAATCCTTGTCCACCAATTGCTTGGCATAAGCTGTTAACGCCACCGCCCAAGCTAATGATTGTCGTTGATCGCATGCACTCGGGTGCCCGTCGCTTTGTTGTGCTTGATTTTGGTCAGCACATACTCCTAACGGATCTGGTGATACCCGCCTGCGATGAGCTGACCTCGCTAAACATTGACATTTGGTGCTTTGACGAGGAGACTGACTGCACGCGCCTTGTACAGGTTTCTGACATACAGACCAAGACACTGGTCCTGAGCGATATGCAACCGCCACCCATTTGTCGCTATTTGAAGCTGACAATCGTTGGTCGCATTGGCATGTCATCCACCAAGTGTAAGGTGCCCCTGGGCAGCTTCTTTGGTCATCCAGTTGTGCTGGAACACGATGGCTACGGCGATCAGTTGGTGCGATTTATCAAGCAGCCCGCCCAATCTCTCCAGGCACACCTCAAGTCGCTTAATGCCCTGTACGAGGATGTGCATTGCCGCTATAGTTTGGCCAGCAGCAAATTGATGGAACTGCTATCGCCTATGCGCAACAGCGAGCTATCCAATGTCGCTCATCTTCAGGCCTTTATCAACAAGCAACGGGATGAGGAGCTTAGCTGTGGAATGGACAACAATAACAAGGTGGTTTCCCTGTATGACGAATGCATGCTCTTGCAATACCAAATCAATGTTATACGAAATGTTGTGCTGCGTCTAGAGCGTGCCATATCACCGAAATCGCATCGCACGCCTGCACCGCCGAGTCCTGTGCTGATCGAGAAGTCGCTGCGCAGCGCATCGCGGGATAAGTTGCGTGTGCTGAGTCTCAGTTTGGTCGAGGTGCTGTTGCATTTCTCCATTGAGTATGGTATTAAGAATATACTGCCCGTGCATCAACGCTTCAATGTGGTGACGGCAAAGGCGCTGTTCAACTCTCTGGTTGTCTATGGCGATGCACAGCTGCAGTTGGCGACATGTTCCCTATTGGTTCGCATGTGCTGCTTTCAGCCGTGGTGGGGCGACTTTCTGGCCGACACATTCTGCAGCTTATTCTCGGCTCAAAACTGTAAAGCATTTCCACAAGATCGGTATGTAAATGCAGTATTTTAATATTCTCAGTTATTGATTCTCAACTGTTTTCCAGCATCTTCTTTTTGCTCACATATTTGGGACGTCGGAGCATTGCTATGGGCGCTTGTCGTTCAATTGTAATTGATGCCGTTCTCAAGACACTTGTAAAGTTACTGGCGCCCATTTCTCCGCACTACAAATTCCAGTCGGAACAACCAAGCACATCAGCTAGCGCAGCTGAACGCAGTGCTGCCATGGGAAGCACTTCCGATCTGCAGCTCATCACTTGGTTGCTATTGTTCCTATCTGTTTGTCTGGATGACAACAATGATCGCAAGGATAAATGTGAGTAAACCTACCATGGCAAATGGAAGCAGCATACTAATTAATTTCTTAATTTATCTATAGCGGCAGCGCGTTGGGATTTTATGAGCTGTGAAAGCGACTTCACCAAGACAAGGCCCAACAATACACCCAACAGTAAGCAGCTGCGGTGCTTCAAAAAGCGAATCATTCAACAGAACAAATACTCTGTCCAGCCCTACACGGATTGGGGCAAGAAAATTTACATGATACAAAATGAGGTGAAGCATTTTTAATTTACCTTTCGATTGTATTAAATAATTGACAAATTCAAATTATTAGCACCCTGGCATATTCATGGAGCTGTCGACTAAATCAAAGGCCAGCGGTACGAGCAAAGGAACGTCAACTAGTGGAAAAATCAATATGGTAGCTAATACCATGTGCACGCCAAGTGTTGGCGCTAGTGGCAGCTCAGTTAAGGCCACAAGCACATCCACAACATCGCCTAAGCATCTGGATGGCTTGGGAGCCAGTGCTGATGGTGACAGTAACTTTGACAAGGGCTTGAAGGCATTGAGCATGGCGAACATTAAGGTGGTCATTCGAGGATTGTTCGCTCTGCTCCTGGAAATGGACTTTGACTGTAATATGGATCAGTTTCTACTAACGTGCAAGGTGATAGCGCGTCTGGTAGCTGCATGTCGACCCTCCGTGAGATTGTGCAAAATTGTGACGACGGCACAGCTCGAGCAACTCATACGTCTGGCCGTCTGGAACGATCAACAGCAGCCCTGGGCGGTGCATGCAATTACTTGTCTGCTGCAGGTAAACTTAGCACACATTTGGAGAGCAGGCAACTTAAATTTCATTTTTAAAATTTAATATTTACAAGTTATTTGTTGACTTTTATATTTTTGATTTTAAAAATATTTATTAAATTAATATAATACAATTTTATTCATACAGGACTTGTTGGATGCGGACAAACAATACAGGGATAATGATGCCACACCCACCAATGATGGAGCCCGTTCCATGGTGACGACAGCTGTGCAGGAGACTCGAGATCTTTTCAGTGATTATTCTTGTAAGTAATTAATTAGAAATTGATCAGTATTGAAGCTCATTTCAAAAACCACACAAAAGGTCAGACAACTAGAAATGAAGTCTTTATATACATATGTATTCATCTCGAGCCACATGCTCCGATTGTCTTCCTACTATGCATTAGTTTCGTCTTCTTTAAATTGTTGAATCTTAAATTTTATGAAAAAAGAGAGAAATATATTCATGAAAGTTGATTTGGAAAATCTAAATTGATGCCTCGACAATCGTTCGAGGGTGCATTTCCTGTTGTGACTTGCCTTGAAGCATGATGCACTATTAACCTTTGTTTGCCGCTAGCTGATGAAATCAAAAACAAAACCATTTCTCATCTTTTTAGCAACCTCCACAACATCTGCCGCACAGGCTGTGTTATATATGCCGACAGCAAGTGAATTTTATCAGGAGGGTAAACAGAAATCAACTCAAATAAATCGACCCTTGGCACGGGCATCGATTCGATTGGATCTTGGTGTAAACTGAATGCTTAACAACATCACTTGAGATCTATTCGAACCGAAGCTCTTGCAGTTCCATATGATTCCTTTTATGCTTCCGAATTATTTACATATATATTATCTAATACTCTTGTAACCTTTGCAGCTGTTAAATATAATTACCTGCCCTCTCTGATCGAGTGTGAGGATACCGAATTCGACGAGATGCTCAACGACATTGATATGATCGAGCGCACCAAACCAATTACCAAGAAGGAAAGTAATGCGCTTTGCAAAAATACATTCAACTTCTTTTGCAAGTCCATATCTATTGCGATGGATAATCGACTGGATGCTGGTCTGGAACAACATGTGGAAGCGCAGCTGCGACGCCTGACCAATCGCACATCGCTGGACTTGTACTCATCGTTGCCACAGGTGCTGACCAATGAGTTTGTGTCAGCACCACCAGAAGCTGCACACTGGCCAGAGTATCTGACGCAGTTGTGGTCTGGCCCAGATTACAGTGGTCGCAACACGTACATAATGCTTAAGAATGTTTTCGATTCCATACTGGCCGATCTACACTATGAGGATACGTGGGTGCATCTCGAGCAGGTGTTGCAAATGTGGCTAACACTAAACTGCGAGCTGGCCGATAAGCCATACACATCTGGAATCACACAAACGGATATTCCTAAAATTCCATTTGGTGCCAATGCTGTGCAAGGACTTCTGTTAGCTTTGGCTTGGCACAACGACATTAAGCTGCGGACTTGGTGTTTGGGCTTTCAGTGTTTATTCCTTGCTTGCAACTCGTTGCCCATTGGCGACGATGTCACCGACTGCACGCGCATCAATGAGGTCATTGTAAATGATGAAAACTTTGAGAAGATGCTGCTGCGCTTCTTCTCCGGCTATGGCATGAGCTCTTCAATCATTACAAATCGTTGTGTAAGTTGAACTTGTCTTCTTAACAATCGTATATATATTTATAGCCATACATTTCTTTACATTTTATTTATCGTTGACAGGCTGGACCCACCATCTGCAAGCACCTGCACGAACTAATGCTGTGGCTTCATAGCAAGAGCGAGAGCAGCGGCGGTCTCATTCCGTGCAAGCGTCGGCTGAAGGACATTCTCTTGCATGTTGTACTGCAATTGGTACAGCCTGGTGGCGCCATTAGCAACCAGCAGGGTCCAATCGATGCTCAGAACCAGCTGGTACGCGATCTGCTTTTAATGCCCAACGACAAGGGTGATCTGAACATTGCCCTCAAGATAATCGAGAGTGTTTGTAAGTATGACAATTGTTAGTGTTGTAACTCACAGCTTTAAACTCTTTGGTATTTCAGCTTTTCTAGTCTTTAACAACATTTCCAATGGCGAGAAGCTCCAATGCCAGCGCGGTAATGAGAACAGCAATGCTGGCAACAACTTTAGCAATTTGTTTGCCAATGTCTTGGGCTCGGAGAATCCAACCAAACAGAATGCCAACATATGTGACAATTCGTTAATCATAAATTTACTCAAATTGTCCTCGCACATGGTTCTTACCGAGATGCCCAGGCAACCCAGCGTAAGTTGCGTAGTTGCGATAACATTATTCCATTTAATGGCTCTTCTATACTGCAGGAGGTAACTATACCCGAGGAGGAGGAGCTGTCCAATCAAAGCCAAACGGATGAAACCAAAGCTGAGCAACTGAACACGGATGGACACCGCAGCAAAGTTCCCTGCATTGCCGATTGGGGTTCGTTTTTTTAAATAAATTTGTAAGCTTTACATCCTCTAATCATTCCCCTTACAGTTCTGCGACATTTTCCAACAATGAAACGTCTGTTTGGAGCACTCTCTCAATGCTCTACAAATACGTTTACTATGATGTCCTCGAGCTGTTTCTTTTCGCTCAAGACAAACATGGTACTCGATGAGCCACAGACTATTGCGGATGCCGTTTTCAGTTTGATGATCACTTTAAGTGAGAGGGCATCTAATCCACGACTGGTTGTGGCGCCCATTTGCCAATATCTTGAAGAGAGTAAGTCTTGACACATTATTGTCAGCCAGACTGTATTAAATGATATGAAATCTTTGTTTTCTTGCAGCCACCATACAACGCAATGCCACGTTGCCCCGTCTGCAATTGTCGGAACCATTTCTCTGGTACATTTCCAAGGTGTTGGAAGTGACAGCGGCTGTCCAGATTTTCACTCAATTGGGAGGCATACAAATAATCTGTCACAATTTGGTGCGACTCAACAAGACGATTATCAACATGCAACCGGGATTGGTGAGTTTTGAAACGATGTATATAATAATGCCCACTCAAAGTATAGTGGTAGTGAAAATCATAATTAAAACTAACCATCAACCAAGAATAGTAGGGTATCAAACCGAAACGAATATCGGTTTCAGTTACGGTTTCGGTTAAAAATTAAACTAATTTTGGGTTTGTTCACAGGCTTAACTAACTCTACCAAATAATTGTGTAGTACTGGAAAAACTCCAGTAAATACTAAGTTTTTTTTTGAGTTAAATGATTTTAATTTGTATCTAGTTTACATACTTAACTGACACTATTTTGTCTGATTAACAGATTTCGATGATAATGCAACACATGACGCGAAATACGCGCCTCAAGCTCAACAGTCATGTGAGCAATGCGAGTGCCTGCAAAAAGACGACGACAAGCGCTGGACCAGTGACAACAACAGCGGCGCAGCCATCGAGAAACAGCAGTGCTCAGTACGATGGACTGATCAACTTTGCGCCCTTCTCGCACATTGTATCGGAGAATGATGCGGCGCAAAGTGCCGAGATGCTGATATCAAATCCCAATGCCACACACAGGCGACCACGATCGCCAGCTTGGAGTTATATGTTCTATCCAAACGAGACGCACGTGGATTTAACCATTACATTGCCCACGGCAATATTGCTCAAGGAGGTGCAGCTGGTGCCGCATACCTCAAGTCTAGCGTCTTGCCCCTCGGCCGTTGCATTGGAATTGTCCAGAGATTATGGTGTTGGCTCCATACCTGTTGGTGCTCCCATGGCCACAACGGGCCTCACCTGCATACGTCTGAAGCTAGCCAAGGCAGAGGTGGCCACTAGCATTGTGCTGAGGCTTTACAAGTAAGCAACAACTTCGGATCACTCTGCAATAATGAATAATGTAATAATCGTTGTTTGTTTTAGACCCAAAGACTGCGGGAATGTTGGACTAGTGCAGATTGCCGTGCTGGGTCAGACCATCTTTGGCAATCGCATGCAGGGACTACGTGGACAGGGAGCCTTTGGAGATTCCTTCATAGCCTGCTCAACGCCGATGCCCACGGCTGCGCTGTCAGCCATGGATGTCGATGCGATGCCGGAGGACGATGCGTTTGCCAAGACAAGCATTGGATGGGTGCGCATACTCTCTCGCTGCTTTCATGTGGCTGCCCTGCAACCGGATAGCAAGCTATCTGATTTAATTGCCTCGTATCCGGCGGAATATCCCGGATTCTTGGAGGCCTGTTGCTCTCTGCTGAACATTATGCCCATGATACCGAGCCTGGCACAACAGCATCTGGAGACGATACTAATCAAGCTGGGCGCCTACAACCATGAGCTGAGTTTGCAGCTGTTGCGCACTCTGCTGTGGCATACAACACCACAGGGTGAGTTATATTTAACCTCCTCCATTTAGTGTTTGTATCAACTAATATTTGTCTAATTGTTATTGCAGTGTTTAAGCTTTCCAGCGATGCGGTCTGCGATCTCATTTACCAAGTGGTCACCGGCTCCACAGAGCACATGCAGGACAAGCTGCGTGTTTTGCTGGACTGGATCATGCAGCTGCACGACAATTACAGCAAACAGGCGCGCTGCAACAATCCGCAAAGCGGATTTGTCAAAGTGATTGCCTCCATTTTGTGGCAGGTTCAGCTGCAACAACAGGTGCCCGATCTGTCGCATCTTATTACGCCGGCATTGTTTGAGACTTGCTATCAGTGGATTGCCGAATTGGAGCACGATGAGCCGCTGAAGAGCAGTTTCGATGCGTTGCTCTGTGCTCTCTGTTTTATCAAATCCGAGCTTTTTAACCAGTTGCTGATGAAGCTGGGCGTAAAATTGGAGCAGCAGACGCGTGGTAAAACAGATGATAGCAAGGTGCAAAGCGGCAGTGCTTGGTTCCGTCGCGAGGGCAGTGAAAATCTCACCCAGCTGCTGCAACATCCGGCTTTCCTGAAGACGCTCGCTTTGGCTTGCCAGTCGCCGGTGGCCGTCTACCAGATGCTGGACTCGGGTCTGCCCAAGCTGCTTGCACATGCCATCTTCGAGTACTGCACATATATGTTGCCCACCACAGAGAGTCCCTCTATGGACGCAGCAGCGACAGCCTGTTGCAGTAGTCAGGCAGCTGCTGCCGGGAATTCCTTGCTCACGGACTTCGATAAGGCGGAAGCAAGTGGCGGAAGTGGCAGTCTGCCGCTGCTGAGCTGCGCAAATGTGCCCAAGGTCTTGGACTTCTTCTCGGAATGCTGTGCCGAGGGTCCCATGCGCGACTGGCTGGGTACGTTGCAAGGCTCGATGTTTTGGAAGCCCCTTCTGCAGCTGCTGTGCAACACGCACTTGGCCCAGTTCAGCAAAACCCTGCCGATGCAGCAGTCATTCATACGTCTGGAACGGGCTACAATTAACTTCTTTACCCGTGTAAGCGCATGCCATCCAGCCAACCAGGAAGTGCTTACCTCGCTGCTCATTGGTGCCATCATTTGCAAACCTCTGCGAACAGCCGCTGGCAATCGTCCCACGATATCCGGCTTTACAAGACAATTGGTGCTACAGCTGTTACTGGAGAACGAGCACATTACTGTCTCTGTACGCAGCCAACAGCCATTGCAGCGTCGGGATACCTTGTCTGCCATCATGGGCGGATCTTGTGTGGGTGGTGCCAGCAACAGTTTGCCCGTCGCATCAGTCAATCATCATCCGGCGAAGCGCAGCAGCGCCCATCAAATGCTCTTTAGCGTGAACACAAACACAACCTGTCAGGAAATTATGCAGAACTGCGTCAGTGGTAAGCGAATCTGTTATCAAATCTTTACTGCATGCACATTTCAAAAGACTTAAACAGTATTATTTAGTACAATTGATTGCGTACATATCTATTCTTTGTTTTTTTATTTCTATTAATTTCCAAACTTTATTTTGTTAATTTCGTTCTTTTAACTTCATAGTGTATAGTAACTTAGTGTATCAACAACCAACAGATCAACGTGCTGGCGACGCTTCAGGCAGTGTTCCAGCTGCAGCAAAGACCAGCGACTGCAAGCTGGATAAATCGTGCTTCATTAACTTTAACAATATGGAAGCAGGTAGCATGGAGTTCCTCACCGTTGGTGCTGCGGTGGCGGCCAAGGATAAACGCATCAAGGATGCCAAAAATCAGGCTGCCATGAATAAGGACAAGGAGACGCAGACAACGGCATCGCAACTACTGCCCATCAGTGAGTGCAATTATGAGACGAGCATTGAAATCCATTTACTAATCCAATGTGCTTACAGATACTTTTAATATTGAGGAATTCCTATTGCAAGCAGCGCATGCTGGCAATGGCAGTCAGTTGATCATAGCGGAGTATCCAGATATACTGCTGTCGGGAGATGCCACCATCTCACAAGTGCTGGCCACACTGCAGGATGCAGGACACTCGCTGTCTGCGCCCTGCCTCACACTGAATCTGGTGCCGCAGTGCGCGTTGGGTGATGAAGCAGCCGAGTCGAAGAAAGTAAAGGCTGCTTGCACAGAGCCGCTGCCATCGCCCTTGCAGAGATTCTCTAGCAGTGGAGGACTGTCGCTGTTAGCTCACTATTTGCCTACTGTGTATCCTGAACAAATGGGACGCAAGGCGACTGCAGTAGCTACCGAGAAGGAGAAGAGTCCACCGCTCTCCGATTGGGTTAAGCTTGAGCCGAATGATGAGATTTATGAAGACCTGGAGGATACAATTTGTGAGCCGGCGGCCAAGCAGATTACTGTCAGTTCTGTGCCCCAACACTCGTTGGCCGCTTTTGGTCTGTTCCTGCGCCTGCCTGCCTATTCGGATGTGCTGCTCAGGGACAAACAGCGTGCTCAGTGTCTTCTGCGTTTGGTCCTGGGCGTTACCGGCGATGGTGATGGCAGTAAGTACAACATTATTAAACATTGTTATAATTTCCATTTTCTATTTAACAATTCGTACTGTTTCTATCGCAGATGACATCTACAGCCTATCGTTGGCTCCTTCGTTGCCCACGTTGCCCTTCGAGGTATTCCGTCAACTGCTGGATAGTGTATCGTTATCCACTGATGACGGCGTTCTTCTGCGCCGTGTCGTCATTGAAGTCGGGGCCATGCACCTAGTGCTCAATTGTTTGGGAATCTTCTCACATCAGTCGCATAACAACCAGATTGGTGCAATGCTTAATGAGCCTACTTCCAGTGGCAACAGCAACAATACACTCCCCGGCAACAGCAACGCCAATGGAAACGGAAATGGAGCTGGTAATGGTAATGGCAATGGCAATGGAAATGGCAATGGAAACAGCAGCGCCGCAGGCGCCAAAAGTAATTCAGCTGAAGAACCGCTGCCGAGTGCGACCACATCGGATGATAAGAGCCACATATACTGGGCAAAGGGCACTGGCTTTGGCACTGGATCCACGACCCAGTCATGGAACGTAGAGCAAGCGCTCTTGCGCCAAAAGAGCGAAGAGGAGCATGTGACGGTGTTGCTGCTGGTACTATCCAGTTATATCAATCCTGGAGATTGCATTCCCAGCGATATGCAGGGAGAGGATATACTTGCCTTTCATGATGTGCGTGATGTGGCTGGTGAACTGCCGCCCATTTTCCAGACTCTGTTGCAGCAATCGTGTCTCATACCAGCGCTGAGCTCTTACCTGCGTAACGATTCAGTTTTAGACATTACACGACACATTCCTCTCTATCGTGCCATACTAAAGCTGCTGCGCGCTCTGTCGCTGTCCAAGAATTTGGTTTCGTTGCTGCAACCGACGTCGAGTGCCAACGGGGAGTGTACACCACCAATTGTAGAGCTGCTAAAGAACATGAAGACCTGCGTTGATACCTATGCCAAGCGACTCAAGTAAGTCTTAAAGGTTTTACGAAAAATGTACACTGCTAACGTTTCTTTTCTCCTATGCACAGAGTCAACAAGAAGTCGAACATTAAAGGACAAACCCATCAGTTGACATTCAATATAGATGATGGCGATGACGAAGGGCTAGCGCTGCTCATACCGGATATACACGAGACCTGTGTTCTGGTACAGAAGACCACCGATGCCGATGCTCTGATTAATATGCTGCATACGCATGAAGATGGTATGGGCTCATTGGAGCGTCCGTTGAGCAAATCAGTTGAGCAGCGCTATCTGGAGTTGATGAAAAAGCGTCAGTTCGATACATACGACATGATTGTGGAGTCGGATAACAACAGCTTCCGCTTTGTGGTAGCGCATCATTTTGAGAAAATGGTGCGTCTAGCTGGCGATCGCTATCATCCATCGCGTGTCAAGAGATTGGCACAGGAAGCGGTCACGCTCTCCACCAGCTTGCCCCTGAGTTTTAGTAGTTCTGTATTTGTGCGCTGTGATACGGACAGATTGGACATAATGAAGGTGCGTAAAGTTGGTGAAAATAGTTTTAAAAAAAGTTGCTAATTATTGTAAAATGTAGAGTACAATTTAGGTTTCTTAAATAATTAGTTATTTTAATACTTACTTTTAATTCCAATTGCATTTAATATTCATATTTATTCATATTTTTTCAGGTGCTCATCACCGGCCCGGCGGATACGCCATATGCAAATGGTTGTTTCGAGTTTGATGTCTTCTTTCCACCCGACTATCCCAACTTGCCGATGCTTATCAATTTGGAGACAACAGGTCGCCACTCGGTTCGCTTCAATCCCAACCTTTACAATGATGGAAAAGTGTGTCTGTCCGTGCTTAACACTTGGCATGGCCGACCCGAGGAGAAGTGGAATGCACAGACTTCCAGTTTTCTGCAGGTTCTCGTCTCCATACAGTCGTTGATATTGGTGCCCGAGCCGTACTTTAATGAGCCAGGCTTTGAACGCAGTCGGGGCACACCCAGCGGCACGAACTCGTCTCGCGAGTACAACAGCAACATCTATCAGGCGTGCGTGCGTTGGGCCATGTTGGAGCAGATACGCAATCCAAGTCCTTGCTTTACAGATGTAAGTTTTAACATGTCAATTGGTTAAGCTCTTCTAAGATTGGTTCATTTCCAGGTCATACATAAGCACTTTTGGCTGAAGCGTGAGGAGATTTGCACACAAATTGAGGGGTGGATTGAGGAACTGAGCAAGCCGCAGTATACGGAGCGTGCTAGTCGAACTATATCCTTTAACTCGATGGTGTTGCGTCGACACTATCGGCATCTACGAGAGGAGCTGGCCAAGCTGAAGCCTCCTCGTGGTCTAGAGGACTTGGATGCACCATTTAATCCCGTGGCCACTCTGCCACCCATGGATGTGTCCACAACAGCGGCAGCCACAGCAACATCCAATGCGCAGGTGGGCACCGATGACACATTGGTGCCAGAGCTGAATCTGATGGTTGATAATGGTGATAGCGATTTGCCTCTATCAGCGGATTTCTATAAGGAGATGGAGAAGTCTGCAGCATTGCTGGCTGGCGACGAGGATGTGGTGGAAATTCTGAGTGATACGGAGAATGAGAGCAGCGTGTGGCAGGATAAGGAGGAGGACACACCATAAATTGCTCTTTGATGCCGCTTTCACGCACTAGACAGTTTTATTTATCTTTATAAGTTATGTTTTATGCTCATTTGTTTTGTTTAATTTTTGTAAGAGAGACTGCAACTGCAACAGAACTTGGTGTGCTTTACATAAAGAAAACGTAATATTTAATGTTATTGATAACAAGAAAATGATCCTTTTGAAAAATGAGTTAAATAATATAAAAAAAAAAAATATATATGAAATACATATTAATCAAAATCACAAATATACACTCCTACACCAATGCGTGTTGAAAAGCCAACTTTTCACTAAACAAACATACCCGACTCTATAAAAATCTACTATTGTATTGCAATTTTTATAAATGCTTCATTGAATGGATCTATCGGTATAATGGAATTAACCAATTTGTGTATAGCATAAAATATCAGAACTTTAACAACAACACCACCAAAACTAAATTAATGTGTATTAAACTATGTATTTAGAGATTTAGTTAAATATTTACAAATGTGCAGAGTTACTTTTACAATTAAATACGCAATGCAAAATAAATTTTGTTTCTCCAAAATGCAGTTTTTTCAATACAGCTTCGAAATTATAATAATAATGATGCCTAAAGTTATGCTACATTTTTTGACGGCTGGCAGCAGTGCTGCCAGAGTCGCTTTTTTCCCGTCAAATCTGGCTGTTTTCAAAGGCCATTTGCTAGAAAAATTTGCAAACTGCGGGCAGCGGGAATTCTGGCTTTTTTGTTTGTTGAAATGCTTTTTTTCCGATTTTTTTTGTAAATGCCCAAATATAGGGTAAATTAAAACCCAATATAACAAAATTCGCTTCGTGAAATGACAAAATAATGACAGCACTACAGTATTTTGGATTGAAGTCAATTCCTATAAGGATTCTGGGTGCAACAATACTTTTGCAGAGTTGGCTAAGGTTGCCATTGATTTATTATCGTTGCCTTGGTCAAACGCGAAGGTGGAGCGCATATTTAGCCAAGTCAATCTTGTGAAATCAAAACTGCGAAATAAACTACACTTGATTACACTTAACAGTGTACTTTATTTAAGGTAATTGGTTTATTTGTTTGCTACTTATTACGAAAGTAATATATTTTATTACGAATTTTGAATTTACAAATATGGCTTGCGAAGACTCGACCAGTGCTGCCACACATATAAGCTTCCCAATAAATTCCTGCGGATGATAAGAACAGGAGAATGAACACAACATCGATGAAATTATTCACATCTTATGAATAAAAGATCAGCTGCTGCTCAAATGGCTCACTTTCTTTATAAACAACTGTCGTTGTGCGCACACTCTACCCTCTTCGGGAAAAAATACAGAAATTAATCAATTGAAAAACTAGCTTTTTTATGGCTTTTTTAAATAAATTTTTCAGCTTTTTTGCATCGTTCCTCCCGTCAAAAACAGCTTTTTTATTCAAACAAAAGTTGGCAACACTGGCTGGCAGTGTTTGGTTTCCATTTGCTATCTTTGTTCAGTGTTTAAAAAACTGCAGTCGAAGTAGCAACAGTCGCAATATTTTAGCTTTTCTCTGCTTCGACTGCCTGCGACTTTTTAATATTAACTGTTGCTTCTGCTTCTGCTTCCGAAAATTTCAGAAGTCGCAGTCGAAGCAGCAGCAGAAATCAAATAGCTACAAAAATCAAATAGCAAGAACAGTCGCCGTTTTTCGTTTTTTGCTTTTTGCTGTGCTGCTGCTTTCGATAATGAGCGTAAGTCGAAGCTGCAGCAAGCGATCGACTGCCGAAAGTCGTTGGCAGTCGCAGTCGGGAATAGCTGTCGGCTCGACTGTTTGCTGCTTTTGATATTTGCTGCTATTGATATTTGCTGCTTTTGATATTTGCTGCTATTGATATTTGCTGCTTTTGATTTTTGTCATTTTTGCTTTCGACCAGCAGCCGCCGTCGCCGTCGCGATTGATTGTGTGTGTGTTGCCAATTTAGCTATTTTCCCGCTAGATCTAGTGGGTTGCAATTGGCAAATGCGGGATAAATTGTAAAATAGTTGGAAAATAGCTAAATTGGCAACACACACACAATCAATCGCGACGGCGACGGCGGCTGCTGGTCGAAAGCAAAAATGACAAAAATCAAAAGCAGCAAATATCAATAGCAGCAAATATCAAAAGCAGCAAATATCAATAGCAGCAAATATCAAAAGCAGCAAACAGTCGAGCCGACAGCTATTCCCGACTGCGACTGCCAACGACTTTCGGCAGTCGATCGCTTGCTGCAGCTTCGACTTACGCTCATTATCGAAAGCAGCAGCACAGCAAAAAGCAAAAAACGAAAAACGGCGACTGTTCTTGCTATTTGATTTTTGTAGCTATTTGATTTCTGCTGCTGCTTCGACTGCGACTTCTGAAATTTTCGGAAGCAGAAGCAGAAGCAAAAGCACATGAAATGAAACTTACTGCAGTTTTTTAAACACTGTCTTTGTTACACGTTCCTTACACAGCACAGTGGTTCCTCCCATAGGTCAAAAATAAGAAAGTCAAAGCTAAAATTTTCATTTTGAATGTATCAACCTGTGCACAGGTAAGCTTTTCGCAATTTTTAAAATGATTTTTGATGTTTAATTTTAAGGTGCATTCAAAATTTAAATAATTGCGTTCTTTGGGCTTAGCTTATATTAGCGTATTACGGGGATCTTGACTTTATTAGCTTTGACTTAATTTTGTACATTCATAATGTGCATATGGGTATTTCCACAGAAATTTCAACCGATTCCAAAAACGAAAAATTGATCAAAAACTCACATCTTCGATTTATAATTTATAGAAAAAGAGAGACAGAAACAACACAAATATTTTGTGGTACAAAATGTCGCGTGCGACAGTGATTCAAATCAAATTAAAAAAAAACTTCTTAATATTTTTAAATCAAACAAAAAACATTTTTTAGATAAATGAATGCATTACATTTCAAAATTAATTGCATTAAAATATTCGTTCACGTTTTGCAGAAATCAGTGTTAGACCTGGTCGCCGAAAAAACGATTTGTATTTGAGACGCGTGCGAATGCCTTGGTTGTTTTTTAAATTATCTTGAAAACGAACAATTTCCCAAAATCAACCTTAGCATCAATTATAGTGCTAATCAAGACCTATAAGAATTACCCATATACTTATATGTGTTTCAGAGTTTTTTTAATGCATTTCTTTTTTTGATCGGCATCCGACAGCTTTGTGCGACATAACCTTGGGCAATATAGCTTCGTATTCATATCGCAGATTTTTCGCAAACTCACACTATGCAATCTTAGTTATGAACGCAAAGGAGGGCCATTACTGCCCCTTTTCCCCCTGCCTACGCCCTTGATTACCAATAAAGCGAAAGATATAGTTGTTATTGTTTATCAAGTGGTATCTATATGGCGATCTTTCGACAGTTTTACAGCGCAGCACCTGACTACCTTGAAGCATTTTTATCTTTGGCTATTTTGATTACGAAGTCTTATAAAAGTAATATACGCAGAGGCTAAAAGCTCTTACTTTCAATTGTTCCTACCCCATTCTGAGTAAATGTAGTATATGTAATCATGGGTGTAATTCATCACAAAATCCATCACTCTCTCAATCTCATTCTGTGTTCTCTTTGCTTCGATTCTGTCTACATATTGCTCTCCGAAGTGCGCTCGCACTCTAACTGTATATAAGTATTTAATTGAGCCCAATTCGACAGGCTTTCAGCAAAATCTTTCTTTACTTTGTCTGGTTTCTTTTCTCTTTGATCAGTCTCTTCCGAGCAGTCGACAACAGCAGTTCACGGCGATTGTGAAATTGAAACTGAAACTGTGAGGATAACATTGTGCTTTAATTGTTTTATGCCAAGCATAAACCAACAAATTCGTTTATAATTATGGAGTTAAATAATGTTGCTATTGGCGATGGCCAAACTGTAAGTGATTATAGTATTTTAACCATGTATAAGTGATACACATACATATGCAGTTCCTTTAAGTGGTTTATATAAGTGATGAGTTTTCAAAGATAATCATCTTGCCAATTGCACTCAATTGAGATTCTCTATTTTGTTTCAAATCAGCTGATTGATTTTGTTCAATATTCTTGTTTTCCCCAAGTAACTTAACTCTTTTTATGACAAGTTTCCCAAGTTATTTTCTGAGAAGAGAAGATCAATTAATAAGCCAGGGCAATCAAGAGATTGCCTCTGGGGTGCTTTACTGTGCCAGTAATAATTACTATTTGTCACATATTTCAACAAACAATTTATGCGACTGATTTATTATCTCCACTCAGTACAGTATTTAGGTCTATAATTTATTACTTTATTAATAATGCAATCTATCAAGCTGTGATTCCAATTCCTGCATTACATAAATTGCTGCTAGTCTGATACTCACGCTCAATTAATCAGAATGCCGACACGAGTGCTAACGAGTTTGTGGGAAGTTTCAATAAAAAAATCGGAGATCTCTGTAACAGTTTGTCCATAGATTAATGCTAATTAATGCAAGTATTAAATATTATATGTAGCTGTAAAAAAATAAACAATTGCAGCCCTATGGAACGTGTAATTTTAACATGAGCACATTTTTTAATTAGCATAAGTAAATAAAAATTTCTATTGTGTGAACGTTTAAATACCCAATAGAAAATAATAATATTGTGGTAATGTATGTGACGGGTACAAGTGAGTTTCCGCAGTCGGGTTGATATGGTAGTGCTCGTCCGTCTGTCTGTCGGTTCATAAGATCTTCCGCATACTTGGCTAGACTGCATGCAAATCAAGCTTATTTTTAAATATTAAATTAAAAAAAAAGGTTATTATATGAATGAGTACAGAGTAGATCATAGTCGAGCTCACTCGACTTCCAATAGTAGAATAAATTAGCAGCTTATTAAATGTGTATAATCTTGCGACTTAGACTGATCCAGAGAAGCTAAATGAGCTGAACAGCAGACAAACGCCCTTGGGCGCTGAGCCACCGCCCAAAATGGAGAGATCCAAGCCGCAGTTGCTCTATGCCATCAACGAGAATCCTGGTAAGTGAACTATCAATACCTCATATCGGTTGGATCAATACTCTAATGTCCTAATTATTGCAGTGTGGTATCTGAGCATATTTCTCGCGTTTCAACATTATCTGACAATGATTGGAGCGATTGTCTCGATACCATTTATATTGACGCCTGCCCTGTGCATGTCCGATGAGGATCCAAATCGTGGTATTATCATATCGACAATGATCTTTATTACCGGCATTGTGACATACTTTCAAGCCACGTGGGGCGTTCGATTGCCCATTGTTCAGGGAGGCACAATATCCTTTCTGGTGCCCACACTGGCCATTCTAGCGTTGCCTCAGTGGAAATGTCCTGCTCAAGCTGATCTTGATGCCATGAACGAGACGGAACGCGAAGAGTTGTGGCAGATTCGGATGCGGGAGCTGTCTGGAGCAATTGCAGTCTCAGCCATGGTGCAGGTCGTCTTGGGCTACACTGGACTCGTTGGCAAGATCTTAAAATATGTTACGCCCCTGACGATTGTGCCCACAGTCTCCTTGGTGGGACTCACACTCTTCGAGCACGCTGCGGACACGGCCTCCAAGCACTGGGGCATTGCCGTGGGGTGAGTGTCAATCAAACACTTGTCCATTCAGAATGGGTTTCAAATCTAATATTTTTGGAAAAAAATTAGTTTTTTATGACATAAAAGAAAGTATACCTAGCTGAGAAAACAAAAA
>JBAMBK010002235.1:0-43426 GCA_037043435.1 Drosophila suboccidentalis | reverse complement strand
GCCTCTGGGCCCGCGAAAAAAAATTAACTTTTTCAATTTTGAAGCTAGATTTTTGAAAATTTTACCAGATTATTGTTGGATTTTTCTCGAATTTACAATTTTCTTACTTTTTGGATTTTTTACTAACTTTGCCACGCGAAGAGCGAACTGCACCGAGCCAATTTCAGATTGCACTTAATTATTTTACAAAATTTTGTATTTCATTGTTTTTTTCAAATTGTTTTTATTCAATTTTTAATTGATTTTCTGAAAATTTCAAGTTTTTATTTCAAATTTTTGAGCGCAAATTGCGTAACATCGATATGTTATTGCTATGTAAAAGCCCTGCTTATTGTAATTAGGCATTTATTAGCCAACACCAGGCTGGTCACATTGCGCTATAACAATGCTAAATTTGTACAAAACGTTTGAATTTAGTTGTATTTTTAACGTAAATTTGCCAAAATGGCAAACAGACTTAATTGTTTGTTCATACTGGTGACAATAATTGTATTTGTACTAAGCAAAATTAACTGCGATAAGTGTCAGTATAAATATTCAAAAGGGTTCCTTGTGCGCAAAGGGAAAACGGTAAGCTGCAACGTAGGGTGCCTCGCGATTTGAAGTACAAAAATTATTTTATTAGTATGAATTTATATTTGAATTCTGTTGTATTTATTTGTTTATGTTTTAACTTCGAAGAAAAGTAAAAGTGAATTGCTTTAAGGGTTAAGATAATTATAACTGTCTTTATACACAAATATTTAAGTTAAAATCTCAGCAATACTTTGACTTTTACTCAGTAATAAAATTGAAAAACGACTTAAAATCAACACAGTTTTGTAAGAAGAAGAAGAACAAGATCGAGAATGCCCAGACGTAAGACGGCGATACTAATACGCAAATACTTGATACTATTCTTTGGCATACTATTAATATTCATCTGGCTGAATCATGATCGGAGCAAGGGCCGAATCAGAAAAGGATGATGGAATGGTGCATTTCCCGTCGGTATCTATAACGCCAACAACGGGAAGGAGCTCGACAGGATTCCTCCATCGCCATGAGCGACTCCGTAAGTTAGTCCCGAAAAATCGGTGGAATCTGACGCATCGAATCGTTGAAAGAGAAACGCCCACAAGCAGCAAAGAAACAACAACAGGGAAAGAGGATTTCGAATTTCAGAGAGAAAACAGGGAAGCATCTACACCGGTGGTCAGAGCAGCTCGATATTTTGTGAATAGCAAAAGGTGCAGAATGCCCTATGCGGATCCCTTTTCGCGAGAGGCCCTGGAGATCTACACTCCGTTCAAGCTGAAGCTCTGCTCCAACGACTCGGACATCTTTGTGCTGAACTACAACTGGAACAGGCAGCACTACATGCTCCACTTGAACGAGAAGGCTTTGTATCGACTGAGCTCCCACTCCAGTGTCTCGTGCAACTTTCGCAAGGTAATCGAAGGCCGGACTAAATCCAGCGAGTAAGCTAAAAATAGATGAAGTCTGATACTATCTAAGAATTCGCATTCTTTTTAGACTAAATTCACGGATCTATTCACCAGAGCTATAAGCTGCCCCGCGACCTGAGTGGCATTATCGTGGAATGTCATGATGCCAAGAATAGTTCCAGGATCGTGCAGCAGGATGCATTCCCCTTGGTCCAGGTTCACAATAGAACCATAAGCTCCTCGGAAAAGCCACCTTCGCGGAGGCAGCCGAGTGTCATACTCCTTGGATTGGACAGCATGTCGCGTATGAACTTTCAGCGCACAATGCCACAGACGGCCAAGTTTGTGAGTCAACTGGGCTGGTTCGAGATGGAGGGCTATAACAAGGTGGCGGACAACACAGTGCAGAATCTGCTGCCGGTCCTGATGGGTGGGACGGTGGAACAGTCACCCGGAAGGTGTGAGCGTGATGACAAGGAATGTGTGGCACAGTTTCCTTGGATATGGAAGGATTACAAGCGAGCTGGCTATACCACAGCCCTGGGAGAGGATCTGGCGAGTAGCGGAGTTGGACTTACACAAGATGGCCTCGGATATCATCCTGGTGAGGTGGATCATAGCTTGCACTCACTGCTGCTGAGAATGGAACAAGTCATGTCGATCTACAGGCGATTTGGATACAATTATTGCATCGGACGTCGCCTGGCAATATCGTATGTTTACGCGTTCTGCGAGCAGTTTGTCTCCCGCTACGTGGAGGAGCTGGATCAGCCGGCATTTGGTTACTTCTGGAGCAGCACATTCACCCATGATTACAACTTTGGTGCCGCCAGCTTGGATGACAGATTCCTGGGCTACTTGCAGCAGCTGGCGGCGCATCAATTGTTCGACAAAGCCATTGTGATACTGTTCAGTGATCATGGAGCTCGCTTTGGCGAACTCTTGGATCTGTCCGACAGCTTCCTGGAGGAGCGTCTACCAATGCTGCATATTTACTTGCCGTCCTGGTTTCGGACAATCTATCCCAAATATGTTCAGGCTTTGTACTTGAATCGGAATCGCCTGAGTTCCAATTTTGATCTGCACAATACGCTGCGGCACATTCTCCAACTAAATGCCACAGCGCAAGCGGATCTGCCGCCTCTTGCCACCTGTCCCTCGAGTCAGTCCTTGCTGCATCCCTTGCCGCGGGATCGCAGCTGTGAGGATGCCTGCATTGGGGAGCACTGGTGCACCTGCAAGGAGTTCATTGCCCAAGGGCTGAACTCTGAAATGTATTATCTGGCCAAGATGGTGATCTATCACATCAATCGCTGGATGCTTGTACATCAATTCAATGGATTCTGCCAGCGCATCCGTCTCCTCGACCTGGACAGTGCCGAGAAGAAGATGCTCTTCGAGGATAATGGCAAGGAGACAATGCACGGCGGCATTGCCATCTATCGACTGCGTTTTCGCACTCTTCCCGGCTCCGCCAAGTTCCAGGCCACAGTTCGACTCAATCGTGATCTGCAGAAATTGGACAACTTTCATGTACCTGAGATTAGTCGCCTCAACTCGTATCAGAATCATTCACTTTGTGTGGACGATGTGATTGCGAAGAAGTTCTGCTTCTGTTATCCCAATACCAAATTGGACACTTTCATGGGTGATTGGAAGAAATTGAAATTAACTACCTTGCCGGGCTAAGCGTAAATATCTTTAGATTTTATAATATCAAATGCACTAATCAATAAAATTATAATGTGACCAATGAATGTGAGACCAAAGAAATTATCCATTAAAGTTTTAAATGTCATTTGGTTGTCGTTCTTTTCCAATACTTTTTGCCTGTCAAAAAATTCTAGTAATTTTCATTCGTTGCGTTGACATTGCAGCAAGCGGAGCTAATTCGAGAAAATAAATATTTAATTTAAATTAAAATGACCAAAAAAAAGCAGGTCAAAGCAAAGTCAAATAATTTAAAAAATAAAGTCGTTGCTAAGATGCCAGAAAATAAGTCTAAAGCAGTGATTGGAGAAGTTCAGCGAGAACTTAATACAGATACTATCGATGTATTCATTTCCATAAATAGGCAGGATAATTTGAAGCGCATTAAAACCAATCAGATAAAGAAATTTAAGCCGAAAAAGAAGAAAAGCAAATGCCAAAAGAAAGCGGACATCTACGAAAAGGAGGTAAAAAAGATTATTGATGAGCTGCAAAAGAAAGCTGACCTGCAAAAATCTATAAAGCCATCAAATTCTGAGAAGGAAGAGAAAGCTTTGAATCTCATCAAATTGAAATGTCCAATAAATCAAGAGCCAGATGTAATACAAGATGAAATGGAAGAAGCGAGTTTGGGAATCCAAATGGAAACTACTGTAGAATTCAAATCTGTATTAGAAATGGAATTCCCCAAGAATCAAATTGAAATTCCACAAGATTTCGTTTCAAATAATCTGCATTCGAATCAATTGTTGGCCAAATATGATGATCAAAACGAGAAGTCAATCGATAATGATGGAAATAAAAAGCAACCTGATGCGGCAATGGATATTATTGAGATGGAAAAAGCTGAAGAAATGATACCATTGACAGGCTTTAATTTATACTCAAGATTCCTGGCAAGCGACAGTTGGAATTGTGTAATTCTTTAAATGTGAAAATAAAACAAGAAGCCATTATAAAATGTGTCGTAATTTCTTGTACTTATTTTTCAACTTTATTAAAGTGTTTTCTTTTCGAAACTTAGTTTTTAGATTATTTACTTTATCTGCAATGCATCTTCAATTTTGGTGAAGAGATTAGCTATTTAGTTGTGTGTCGCTATGTATATCTACTTACTTGTCTTATTTAAAATTTGGATACAATGAAAATATACTTGGCATAGATTGCTTTCTATATCAAAATTCACCGCGCTACTTATAAAATTCAGATACCAACAAATCAACGCTAACAATATGACCTAAGCTATTCGAATTTGTTTATAAAACTATAAAACCTTTGTGTAATAATCACGCTCTGCGTGTAATCCTTATGTCCTTAAACTTATTCCATATGTCGCTACATGTACGAGTCCACCGGATATCGCTCGGCCTCCTCGAGCATGTGCCGAAAGTCGACGGGCTGTGCCAGAGGTGCCACAGGCCCTGTACCAGGTCGACCCGGCACATGGCCGTTCATCATCTGGGTGGGTCGCTTAGCGCCCCCCAAGGCGCTGCCACGATTCTTCAGGTGTCCATTCGTCATGCTGACATGGTGACTAATCGTGGGCACCGCACCCGGCACATTCGTCTCCAGATCATGGAGTATGGCATCCGTTTGTTCATTGCGCATCACATGATTACCCATCGGCTCCGAGATGTCCTCGCCATCCACCGTATTGGTCAACTGCTGTATGTGATTACGTATGAGGCGCTCAAATTCACGCTGTACGGAGGGACTATCCGTATCGCCATCCACCTTGAAAAAAAAGAGTTTGCGCTTAATTCACAAATGTACTTTATTTAGTACAGTGCCACTCACAATCTGTAGTCGATTGCTGTTGTCCATGGTCTTGAGCATGGGCAGCGTCTGCTCCCGGAACAGTTCCAAGCGTCTGCGAAACGATGAAACCGTATCGTCAATGCGTCCGCGTCCCAACTGCAACTTCGAGCAGTCCAACAGAATTGTGGGTGGTATTTGTTTGTACTGAAATGACAATCACAAAAGGTTTAGTTACAACATTTCCTTTGTCAATCTAAATTATTATTCAATTAGTCTGCATTTCATTGCCTTTTACTAAGTGAGTGGAAAGACGACAGTAAAAATCAAAATGTGTAGAGCAAAACGTATTTAATTTCAATTTATTTATAATAGCATTATAATTGTCGCTAACAGGAAATCAGTTGAGTTCTCATCGATGCTTGAAGTAATAATCGAAATATTTGTGCATAGACCTTGTATGATTTATCACTGGGAACAAAAGTCCGCTCCAGTGACGAAAGCATCACGAAGGGTTTTATAATTCTTTTGACATTTGACATCATTTAAGATTAGCAATTTTGCTACAAATGCTCGACTGTCAGTCAGTCTTAACGATTGCAATTTGCAACAATGTTTCAGAAAATAATTTGTATAGTCACAATATTGATAACATGCAGTTTTTAATCATTATTTGACATCTGAAATGATTCTGCAGCTAATCTAAAATGAATAAATTATAAATGACAAATATGTCAATCTTATGTTAATAATTTACAATCTTTAAGGGGGTATTGCTGGTTGGAAGGCTGTTTTTGGACCTTTTAGTAAAAAAATCTTATTTGTAAACGGAAATAGTTATTTAAATTCTGTTTTTTTATTGTATTAAGAACATATTGAATTAAATAACAAAAAAAAAAGTATGCTGCTGGCCTCACGGAAAGCTCCACTTCGGATCATCAGAAATGAAAAATGGAAACGGCGTTAGATTCAGTACAGATGTAATTCAAGCCCCTACCATAATCATAATTTTGCGATTTTTTTTTACAAAATGGCGGCCATTGAAAAATTAAAAATCGATTTTGGTCAATTTTCTTTGTAGTTTAGTGTAATAAAAAATTAGTAAAAACATTTTTAAAATTATGATTGAGGTAGGGGCCTAAATGGTGACAATTCTGCGTCGATTGCACTTTGTTTCATCAAAATCTGATGATTCTGACTTAGGTGTTTGGGGAACAATTTATACTTTTTTATTATATGACTCTTATGATTCAATTTAAAAGTTATCAAATTATAAGGCAGACTTTTCCAAGAAATCGTTTATTTTCCAGTTTTCTTACCTTATTTTCAAAATATTTGACCTGCTGCAGGTTGCGCGGATAGCCGTCGATGATGATGCCAGTCTTGCCACGCAGCTGACGGATATTGCTATCCAGCAGTTGGTTCAGTGACTTCTCCGGGGCCATCTCGCCTGCAGCGAGCGCTTCCTTGACCGCATAGCTCTCGGTATTGGCACGTGGCGCAGTGTCCGTGATGTTGCGAAGGATTCGCCCAACACTAAATTGAATCAACAATTGGATTAATTCAGACTTGTTTGAGTTGGGGAAGAGACTTACCTGATGTGTGACCAGCCCGGGTTAAGGCCAACGGCCTTTAGGCAAAGTGTGGCCTTGTTGCTGCCGGGACCGCCAATTACCCAAATGATGGGCGGTATGGTCGACTCGAGATCGAGATCGTTGGCATCCATGCTGGTGCCGGCATGGCTGGGCTTGGGCTTGGGCTGCTGGGTGACAACCACACCGCTGTCATCATCGGCACTGTTGCCGCCGGCTCGGATGGTCGCAGCTGCTGTGGCCGCGTTGGCGGCAATGTGAGATATCACAGCATTCGTGACATTGCGATTATCTTGACCAGGAGCAGCAAGATCGGTGATGGTAGCAGAAGCAGCAGCAGCAGCAGCGACAGCAGTACTTGACCTGTGATCTACAGTGACTGGGGGTTGACTAGGTGCGGTGTCTACGCTAACAATACTGCCGGGTATATCATGTATCCCTCTGCCCATACCTGTAACTCCATTCAGCATGGCTTCTTGATTCTCAAGCGCGTTCAAAATGTCTAACACTGCGGTGCGAAAGTCTTTGTACACCTCTGTGGGAGCACGCTCGCCATTCACCTGCCAATTAACAACAGAAATTAAATACAATTTAGAAATTAAATAATAGTCTACTCACGGCCAACAACATATCGCTCTGATCAAAGTAATCGGCGACTGGCATCACATTTTTAAAGAAATTTTCCAATTCCATTTTGGCTAAGGAGAGTACAACATGACCTAATTTAGCGCCATAATCGATTTGTTTCTGTAGCACCGATTGACGCCAGGATATTAGGATAACACCATTAACGACTTGTATCTGAAATGAATAAGCAAACAAATGATTTCAAATCTCTTTACCAAACATTTTGCTGATTTATTAAAAACTATAATAAATAAGTATTTTTTATAAATTTGAGCTTAAGTTCTGTTCGAGGACTCGTCAACTTATATCCTTGAACTCATTTAACTAATTTCCGATCTAATTTTAGCAACTCACTAGCTGGCAAGCTAATTATACTCGTATATTTGTTTTTTTCGTATTTGCCACTCTCCCCAACATTAATCAACCGAATTATATAACTACCAAATAAGCCTCTAGAGTCCACTTCAGCCAATTAGCACATACATACGTATTTGTACATATAGAGTATAGATCATAGTTATATGTTTAACTTGAAATTCATGGGAATTCATAGACTTGAACAAATAAATGTCTCCCCATTTGGCAGCTAATTAGTTCAAATGGTTCAACAGCAATTTGGTTGAACAAATAAGAAAATAAATTAGACCTGAAAATTGTTTCATAATAAATACGAGAGTTTACGAGTTCCTTTACCTTTTCCGAATACTCAACAACGTCGCGCATGGAGCGTGGATATCCTGATATCAGATAGGCTTTGGCAGCTGGAGCCATTTTCATTTCCAACATTAACACCTCGGTGACTGTTTTCGACGATAGTTGCGAAAAGTCCTGCATATCTGAAATTTGATACATTTAAGTTGGTTTTACATTAGTATATATTTTCGAATTATTTATAAATAAATAAATTCATTAATTTGGCAATTATTATTCAACTTTTATAATTAGAAAGTATCTAAAAGCAAAGTTGGATTGAAAACAATATTAAACAAATTATTCAACAATTTATAAGTTAGCATAAAATACATAAATAATCGTATTAAGAATTTGCCAGTTTTAGAATTTATGTTACTTATTAAAACGAATGTTAATTGATTTCTAATGATAAAAATATACATATATGTAAAATATTTCAACTGTGAAAATAAATATATACAATTTTTCGAATATTAGTTTTGAATGGAAATAGAATTTGAGTTTACTTAATAATTGCAATTATTATGATAATTATTGGCAGTTTTTTTTTAAATTTTATACTTATTAGTTTGAAGACTTAAATGTTTAGAAATTAAAAGTAATGTTAAGGCATTGCAAATAATTTCATAATTTGAATAAATCTTTCGAATGAACAATAAATGAAACTATTACTAAAAATACAACTGGGTATTATTATAATCATATTTAGACTAACATAGGTAAAATGTGAAGAATTTAAGAAAAACAATGAAGTAAAGAATCATATTCGAAATTTCAAAGTATTGTGTAATCCAAGGTGATCTATGCACTTACCATTCCCCATTGCATATTGCTGCAGTAGATCCATCATATTGATGTGCGTAACGCCGCGTCGCTCCTGCATGAAGGTGTCGCAATGGGTGACCTTGCCACTACCTGGGCCGCCTAAAACAAATATCACTGGCACTTTGGGCGGATCGAATTTGATTTTTCCAGCATTTGGCATATCGATAGCGCCGATATTGGCCGAACCAAGACGTCCATTGCCATTCATTGCCATAACGCTGCCGGGTGCGGCATTTTGGCCATCTTGATTCCGTGTACGATTCCAATCGTTGCCTGGTTCGCCGGTATCTTGTGCCGCGCTGGCATCTGAAATCACATTATACAATTGTGTTACTCTATGTATTTCAAGGCAGGCAGGCAAAAGCAACAGTTGCTGTTTGGCCATTAGCGAAACCGGAAACCGGATGTGTTGCCAGGTTAGCACTCCGCCTTGTTACGTGCCAAACGGCATTAGCGCATGGCCGGAAGCAATTTGCTGGCAGTAGGAAATTAGCCATACGAGAGTACGACATAGCGGCAAGCACATCATTAAAATATGCTTAAACAATTATTAAATTGTGCGCTCGGCAAGAATTGCGTCATCAATTCATTCACACGAACTCAGTGTGTGTCAGTCAAAAGTGTTGCCAAAGTCCTTCTGGGCAATTTCGCGTTCTTCCAGTGGCGGTGGCAACACATGCGATGAAACCGCTTTTTTTCTACACATACATACATATATGATTCCTACACTCCTGTGACATTTTTTTTTTTATTGATTTTCCTGCAGTTTTACTTAATTGACATGTTGTTTTGTTATTGTTGCTATCCTGTTTCCGCCCACGCAAACACTTTGACTTTATTTTTCTCTTTTTTTTAGTTTTCGGATTTTTATATTAGGTTTGGTGGCCATTTGATGGTCAACGAACATGACCAAGGACCAATCAGCGAGGTCGTCTGTATGTCGCACAGTCCCCCCACAAATTAAAGCATTTGTGCAAGGTCCTTTCGTATGACAATTATTTTGTCATAGCGTTTTGTACCCAAAGTGTTTCCTATGTGTAGTTGAAACGGCAAGCGTTGAGCCAAATTTGTAACCACAAGCAATAACAGGTTGAATTTCAAATGGAGTGTCATGATATTATTTTTTAATTATTGTGAAATCGATTATCAGAGTTAGCAAGTTTAAATTTAATTAACCAGAGAAATCTTTAACCTTTAAGGATAGCTTCAAACAGCAATGATAGAAGAGAATAAAACATTTTGATTTCGGACAGACTTAATTAATTTCGCTTTTTTATGTGGTTTGTCTGATTAAAAGGTTTCAACTATCGCATGTGATATTTCCATGTTTAATTTAACATTAAATAAATAAAATTATACTCAGTTGGAAAGTTCTAAAATATTCTGTAAACATATTTAAAAAAAAAATAGGAAATCAGTATAAAAATCAACGCTTGATATATGATTTTCCCAAATTTGCTTTATTTTAAATTTAAACCATGTTTTGTTTACGATTTTTAAAGAAAGACTCAGATAAAGGGCATTCTGAATGATTTAAATAACTACAAAAAAATGTCATGAGCCCTTAAAAGTATGCAACTCTTATTATATGCATATTGTATTAATATGGATTCAAAAGACGAAAGGATATCAAGACTTTACTTGTAAAATACACAAATAATACTTAAATACGAGCTACTGTTTGTTTTGACTGTTGCTTTTGAGTTCCGTTCAATTGAGAGTGTTGGAGCAGTAACAATGCTTACCTGTGTCTAAACAAATACCCATTATCCATTCGGTGGCCAGTATAGCTGAATTTTCGCAATGTTGTTTGGATGATTTTCCACTAGAGTCCACACAATAATCGCATAGATTGCTGAAGTTAAAGTTGCTAATAACAAGTCAAATGGAAGTTTCCACTAGAATCGAGTATATAAATTCATTCGATTCGCATTAAACTGTCACACTACATTCATTTTGATCTACAATATACGAGTATATATCTTTATATATTTTATTTTTTTTGTTGTGTTGTTTGTTTGTTATTGTGCGGTATCTCTGGGATACACATAAATATTTATCGTAGCCAACACGCACAGCGAAATAATTTACTACATAGCGCCGGTTATATTGTATCGGACTTGGCCGTTACCATAGCCTCTAGCGCGTGGTGTGCTTCTGATTTCTGACTGCGATTGGGGCGTTCAGGTTCTCAGGTTTCTTGAACACAACATGCAGGTTTTGTTGCCCGAACGTCCGAAACGAAACTGAATTTCAAATATGACAAATGACTCGGTTTTTAGCTACAATCCTCGAAGTCGCGTCGTCGTGGTCGTGGTCGTTGTTCGGTTTCAGTTGGTCAACGTTTTTCCAATTAATGAATACTTTATGATTTCCAGTGGTTCACATGATTCACATGCATACTCGTTTGGGGCTAAACGTGAGTGTGACTCAATTGACTCAAACCGGCTTATTGTCACAGTTGTTCTTCGGCCCAGGATTTTCTTCGGCACTGGAAAATAGTTATACTATTTACAACACTGTTGTTGCTTTTCTATCTTTGTGTGTGTGTGTGTGTGTCTGTGAGTGTCATTCATAGGCAGCCATTTGTTTATGCAATCCAAACAATGTCCTGACCAGCCTGGTGAGTTCTCACTAATCTTTGAAGTACGAGTGCGAGTACGAGTTTATTCAGTTGTTGTTGTTATTGTTGTCACTGTCATGTTATATTGTTGAGTAGCTAATATTCTGCCAACTCTTCTATAACTTGCAGCTGTTCATGCTGTACGCACATTGCCAGACACACAAATATATAACTTTCGATTTGGTCTCTTGATAGAGATTACAAATCAAAAATATTTTATTATATTCGTTTATTTATTATTGTATACATATTTAAAATTTGGAAATGTTTTAAAACTATTCACGCTTAGCTGCAGAATTGATCTGTAGTGTAAATAATAAACAGAAAATGTTTCCCTGGGTTTTGTTACTTAAATACTTTTCATTGATCTGATTGGGGTTTTCTGCAACAAATGTTGGATCTATTATAATTTAACTTAACTTAACATTTTCTTCTTTTCCGTTAATACCATTAACTTTATTTTAATTTAATTAATTACTTTATAATTTAGTCTTAGTTGAATTGTCAGTATTAATTTATAATAAATTATGCTGTTTATTGAAGCTTAAATTAAATATGTATGTGTACTCATAAAATATCCGCAAATTTGAAATGTATTTGAATGAGAAATCATTTTGCGCGAATAACAAAAATAAAACACACATACTCTGGTCAATATATCTAAATTGAGTAATATAGTCATCAAGTCATATCCAATACTGTTTACTATCTAACAAGTCAAAAACTAATTATGGATCAAAGTGCTTTCAAATTAGAAACATTATTTTGAATTTATTTCTATACCTGCTATTGCTGTACCTATTGGCATGTCCCGAATTGTTGGCTGGTATAATGTTCACCTTTCATGTGCTCAAACATTCATGCTCGTGTTGTGTGTGCTTAGTTATGAATGGATTTCATGCGTTTTTGATGGATAGAAAATTGCACAATCATGTCAGAGCCATAAAACACAATTGGATAACTCGGTGAAGAGGGAGTTGGTGGCGAAGTTGCGGTTGTTGCCTTTTAAATGGAAAATCCATGAATTGTGTGGGAATGGAGGGAATGGAGGGATGAGAGGTGTGCCGTCGTCTATCAATTAATATTTCACACTATTGATTGCTATTAATTATAGTGTTAGTTAAGAACGAATAGAATCGTTGAGTTGGCATTGACAATTGACAGCTGTCAAAATTTCCAAAGTATATTCAATTAAACTTCTATTGATTTTGCTTTGTCTGAATGCTGAAAAGGTGGAAAGGATGGAAAGAACAGAACAGAACAATGCGGGGGTCAATAGGCGCGACAAGGACATGAAAAGAAGTTCAAAGCTCAAGGAAATCTCATATCGATCAAAATGCTCCAATATGTATGTATCGATCCGGGTTCCAAAACAGATGCGACGCCTAATTTGCGTCTAACGTTGAAGCCTGTGACATGTCGTGTCAACCCCTCGACAAGGACAACAATGACGACGCCTGCGACTGCGACTGGTTCTCAGGACTCCACGCAGGACAATCAGCTTAGCCTACTCTTGTTATATATAAACAAGTGGGTCCTCAAATTTGTACCTTATGCGTAACGCTAATCCATCGCTAAGCCCATTGACCACAATCCCAACCACTCCCTCTCCCCTCCTCTACCAGGCAGCACGTGTGTCTTTCTCGTCCTTGGAATTTTATTGGGCGTTTGGTTATTAAATGCTTTTGGAGGCTTAATTAAGGGTACACGTTAGACTAAATACACAGCCAGCAATAAGAACTACAACAATGGCCATCATGAGTTTAACGAAACCGTCTAGCTGGGTCAATTGATTCTCCGACAGCTTGAATGGGAGATTGACCCCCACCGCCCCCAACGGGCAGCTGTGATTAAGGACACTGCGTGTGAGTGTGATGAAAAGGTCACATTAAAGGTTGTCAAAAAGTTAAATACAAATGTCTCAGTTTTCCACTTGATATTACCCAGGCTAAGATAGTTCCTTGGCTAACATATTTCGGTTGAATCTCAATTATAATTCCTTAAAAAGTTATTCAAAGTCCTTTTGAACCATTTCTTTACATTTGTTGATAGAATTGAATCCAAAAATGTAATTGACAACTGCTTAATTCATGTACATATGTAAATAAGTCTAACAAAAATATATCTCTTAATTTTTTAGATATCCTAAAAGTATGCTTTTCTTTTTTCAACGAAAGAAATTCCGATAGCTGATATATGTAAATGTGCAACTTTCTCGATGTAATGAAGATAGTGAAATTACCCTAACAATATCTCTCCGGCTTGCAATTGTTTAACTTTCCTTAACCTAAAAGTATACTTCACTCTTATCCAGAATCGCGATAATGAGATATAGAAAACACTCATATATTTTCACAGTCTCAATCTTAATGTGGTCAACACTCTTTAGAAGTATTTGCAGTGCTTTAGACTGGTTAATTTAATTGTTAAACAAGCTATTCTAACAATAGTTGGATTTCAAATTGAGCCAAGTCCTTGCAATTGATTATTGGGTCAATTTGGGTTAATGTAGTCGTTCAAAAGTGATTAGGAGCTTGTGTAAAATGTTTATATAGCTGTCACCTCATTCTCAGTTTGATGAACAACTTTCAACAGCTCTTGTTAATTACTTAACATTTTTGTTTGTTGTTCTTGTTCATGTTTCTGGCCTCGCTATTGTTTTTTAGTTGCTTCGATTGCTTTGTTGGGTGCATGCAAACTTGTGTAGTTTAGCATTTAACCTTTCCACAAAATGTCACTGTATATTAATTTTTGATTATCAACTGTAAAGTTCCCAGGAAAGGGGGTCAAAATTCATTCCTCGTCCAATCGACAATTGTTCAGCAAGGCTCTGCCAACTGGTATTGAATATTTTATGGAATTCTTAATTGTTCTTTTGGGTTTTTCAATTTGAAAAGAAATGTTGACAATAGCGCAAGTAAACATCTGTAGAATATTTGAAAGATCCTTGCCAAAGCTACATTTATTTGCTTAAGATTATCTACTATATAATGTAATATCACTGGTTCAAAATTCTACTATACAAATTGACTAAAGTTGTAACAAAGTTTAGACAACAGTTAGATAAAGGTTAAGTCTACACTTAAGAGATACATATAATATATCAATTATTATCCTGATATCGTTCTTATGGAAACGTAAATTAAATCTTTGGCGCCGATTCTCCCCTGCTCGGAGAATATGCCTGATTTTCATAGCCAGCATAGTTGCCCAGAACCATGGAGATCCTGGCGGACGAATGCTGAATACCATTCGGAGCTGCCAACTTGTTATCGACAGCCTTGCCAGACTGTTTGCTGGTCGTCGTCGGCAGCACGAAGCTTCCTTGTCGCCAGCTGCGCGAGAGAAAGAGACGCAGCTTGAAGAAGACAAAGAGGAGTGCGTAGATGCAACAGGAGAGCACCAGGACACCCAGGACTGTAATAAATGCATTACTCGGCTGACTCCAGTCAATCACGTGATAGATATACGGTTTTCCTTTCCTAAAATGAAATACAAATATAATTACTATGATAATTTGAGTTGAATCTGGTGAAAAACTCACTTGTTAATGCCCCCGCACATTTGGTAGATGTACGAGAAAATGGCATAGACAATACCAAATAATACTGGCAGAAATACATGGAGTAATCGCAAAGGATGTGCCACAATCCATAGGTCAATGAACATGCAAATCGAGTTGAAGCCATGGGTGAGCACATTTGTTGCATCCAAAGAACTTTCATTGGCTAAAATGAGGCGGTAGAAACGGATTTAACAATTTACTTATAAAAATAAACAATTATTTACCATCGTAAAGTATGCTCCAGTAGATAATGGTAATAACTATCGACAGTACCAGCGTTATAATGTGCATACTCCAGTAAATGCGAAAGGGACTCGCCCATGCCTGCATATTGAGCAGTTTATCTGTGGAATAAATCAAAAAATTAAATAACTAAATTTCATAAAATTTTAATATTTTGTAAAAATAATGACGAATTTACTATCGTTGAGCATATATTTTCAGGTATAATCCACAAATTAGTAGTTTTTTTTTGATCTGAGGTTTACATATTGAATTTTGCTATATATTTTATTCCGATAAATTCCAAATCTATCAACGATAATCGTATATTTTGCAGATAAACCTGTGTAAATTTTAAGTTCGTGCTTACCCGAATATTCCGGATGGTAGTGCCATATGGTGACCAGGATAGCACCTAGTAAATTGGTTAGCATGCACATCCATATACCCCAATTGGTCATATAGATGAAGTACAGCCAGTAGCTGGATTCATCGTCTGCTTGGGGCCACATGGACTCAATGACGACGCCAATAAAGAAGAGGGCCATAAACCAGCGATAGAACAAATATGTCATGCTTTTTGTGCAGGTTTGCCACTATAATTTGGAATAATAAAGTATGAATATTAAATCAGACATATGTATATGTTGAGGATGAGGAGTCTCCTGCTGTGGCCGTGTTGAGGACTCTTTGTTTTACCTGGCACCGAAGGAGACCAGTTTACGGTTATAGTTAGTAACTGTTTGCCGCTTATGAATAGTTAAAATGTTTAATTTACAATTCCAGGACAATCAAATGAGTGTCTGGGCTAGAAAACAGCCTGAACGGCCGAGTACTCAGTATGACCACTCATTCTATTGATACTCTGAATGAAAGAAGCTCATCAAATATGCTCAAGGTAAAACAATAAAATGGCTCAAACTGGCCAATGGTCAACGCCCACTTCTCACAGTTTTGGTCGTTTGATTATGTAAAGCAAAGAATGAAGACTACTTATAAATGCAAGCGACCCGAGTCAATCAATAGAACACTTATAATGATATTAAAACTATTCCAAGTTCTTATAGATATTTTCCAATTTTTCAATTTTCAAATTTTTAGATTAAAATTATTAAGTAATTTGTAACTTGACATTTAATGTTGAATGTTTGAAGTCTTGGAAAGAGTGGAATTCTCAAATATATGTATAATTTGTGGACTTTCGAGAAAAATTGCTGGAACTTTTTAAATTCTTAAATTCTTGTAGTTAATCACTGCGGACGGCAGTCCGCGCTAGTGACGAAAGCAGCACGAAGGGTGCAAAGGCGACTAGCATATATACACAGGAAGAATGGAAAATTTGCTATGACTGTCCGATCAGGTCGAGTTATATACCGAAACGAATATATACAAAGTAAATAAAAAAATTGGCATTCGGCACTGCGCAAAAAGTTATTTTTAGGTGCAAAGAAGGTGAACCTTTTTGCTCAAAGTGCCGAATGCCAATTTTTTTTTTACCTTGTATACATTCGTTTTTTTTTTTAAATATATAATAAATTAACATATATAAAAAATGTAATAAATTTCGTCACAAAATTGGATTTCAGAAATTTTGGGGCATGGAAATGTTTTCGTCACTAGACTTTTACCTCGTTAAGAGTTTTTTTTATGGTACCTTAATACATTCATCTACTATGAGAAATTCTTGCGTCATCTAATAAATCAATATATTAAATGAGTATAAGACTGTCATTTAATTTCTTTAAAACAAATATCTTTAACAATGAAATGTTTTCTACACAGTAAAATTTATTAAACTTCTTTTAAGAGAATATTACAGAGTTATTTACATTCCATAAAAGCTAATTGATATTTTTTAAAGATAAGATACGAATTTTTTAAGCAGTTTACCGAAAAACATGCCAATTGACATCTTTTATGGATTTCTTAGTCATATAGCAAATAATATATTGTCAACAAATGTAAAAATTCTTATAATGACAGAATGCAATTTTGCATAAACAGGTGCATGTTAATTGGACAAAGAGTTCTCAAGGATTTAAAAATCAATTGAGTAACCATAAAGTTTTGATTGAGTAATACATTAGGACTATATTTAATGAGTCTTACCTGGGACTTGACAAAGTCATCGGGTGTATCATGATCGAAGCCGCAACGCTTTCGCCGAAACTCCTTCCTCACGGGATGAACAATCACTTGAAGTTTTGTCATCTTGCTTTAAGCTGAGATGTTCTCGAAAGAATCGTTGTTTACTTTATGATACGATCTGTCGTGGGTTAAGGTTATTGGAATGCTAGTGTAATTTGTCGAGACATGCAACTACTAAGTTATACAACATTAATAGTTAGTTTGAGTTGCCATATTTTCTATCCGGTTGTAATCAACTTGCGGCCTTCAGAAAGCTGTAGATTATGTTAATTAAATGAAATGCATTAAATATTTTAATTTTACAAATGATTTGAATTCATTATTTGGTATATTTGTTTATTCTTATTTTCAATTGCATACGAGTTTTTCTGAAAACAGTGATAACACTTTTTTTTTAATTTGACTCAGTATGCCGTGTGCTATTCAATATTATTTAAACTAAGTAGGTGCTTATATATTTTTAACTATTTCAGTCCGTATGGAAAATTTATATGGTCAACATCAAAATAAAATCTTGCGATAATTTTTAAACATTTTTCCAAATTTCTTCGAGATGGATAAAGTGCGAAAGTTAATTTTACCCACATGGCGTCCATTTCAACTTGGTATGCGTTGTATATTTAATATTTTGTGCTATATATTAAGTGCATTTTGTTGTGTTTCTTAGCCGCGCGTAAATTCTGCTGTGACAATCGGGTGTCGAGTCTTGTGTCCTTTCCCGACGTCTCGGTCGGGGATGGCAAACTCAAATATATTCTGGCCAAGGTCTACATTCATGGAGAAATGGGACATGCCAAAACGGTAGTTCGTACTCTTGGCCGCGTTAAGTATCATCGTGAGTGTGAATGAGAAATGCCATATTATTAATTAATTAAACTAATCACTTCCTGCTCAGTTAACATTTATGATCAGCTGCAGAAGGAAGCAGCTGCGAAAAACTTGTGCACTCAATGCTTGGGAGGCGGAACTCTTGTGCATGATCCCGAGAAGCATTATATGAAAATCTTTGGACAATCTCAGACTCTGGGCAGGGCTGATCATGACGAAACCAAATCAATTCTAAACGACAAATATCCCGACTATAAAATTGATGCTGAATCTTCTGATAGAGATTGATTGAAATTACATTTTTTTTTTCCCCTAATTATTAACAAAATCCAACGTAAACTTTTACAGATTGCTTGAAATTTAAAATATGAACAATAATATTATATAATACAGATCGGATCAAAGTCTATATTGTAAGTTTTATTTGTATTATTGCAAGTGTATGATTTTCAAAGTTCATTGTAGATATTGAAACATTTAACAAAACATTTAGTCACAGAGGCACATCAACCTATCAATGATATCGATTCCATTATTTATGTAAAGTTAATCGCTCACAAAGTATAGAGTATGAAGTGCAGAGTTTCCATTTGCAGCTGAAATTGATGACAGCTAATTTGCTTCATTGCTTCCAATTAATATTATGATTATCTGTTCGATGAGAAATTACGCTTTCTGAACATCTTTTGGGCAACTCGACCAGCAAATCAGTTTACCTTAAAACTTTTGCATATTTAACCCTAACATTTAATTTTGTTTTGCATTATCATTCTGTTTGTGGCATTGTAAAAGTCGTAGTGGATATATACATTTAAATATAATAAAACAATTAGTAGCCTAAGGTCAGCACTGAGCGTACCCAATGGGCGCTATAAAAAACAAGGTGAACACATATAAAATTACAACTATCTTCATACGAACCGTAGTTTGGTTTTCTTGGCTAACTTGGTTGATATTAAAAAGGCCTAATGACTCTCTAAGATTATAAACACCTCAAAAAGCAACATTAAAAGTCCCAAGTCAAAAACTGGTTAATAGACAGTAATGTAAATATTTCATCAATGCAATAAAATCTTTATATTTAATTAAATTTAAGTGCTTAAGTACTGTATTGTAACTTTAACTTACTACATAGGGCTATGATAGACAAAAAAAAGCTAAATTCAATTTTTGATCTGAGAAAACTAAACTTCCCAATTCTGTTAAGACAGATTTCCTGGATTTTTCGACGATTTAAATAAACTGGCTTTAATGATTCTTTCCGTCGTTGATAAGTAAAGCCAGATGTTGTTTATAATATTGACAAACAGGTTTTTATCTGGTTATCGTACGGAAATTCACCTGAAGATATACATACATACATAAAGAAGATATTTTAAATATATTTTGTAATAAATTTCTCCGATTTTATACAATATTATTTTATATACAAATATAATATATGGAACTCAAATATAATATATCACACTCATAACTGTGTAGGTAATGTTATACCTGAAAATTGTCATTAGTTTTGCAGCTGTTTTGAATGCAACATTTAATACCAAGACACCTTTTCTGCTACTTGTATTTCAGTAAAAATTAATTATCGTGCATAAGCCTGAAACACAAATGATTTTTTTACAGATTTTGTCACCCTCTTGCCTTGGTATTAAGTTACGAGTAGAGGTAAATGTTATTCAAGTCTGTTTTTCAACACAAAACACAAATCACTTAATGGAGTGTGACACTCGCGTCCCTGAACTTGCCCGAATGGCAACAGACTTGAAGATACGTCTACAAAAAACGGCCAACACTCCAACCACAACAACAACAAATAAAAGCAATTTAACTGCGTGGTTACCATGTGTACTCGTACCTATTTGTAAGTACATATGTATATCTTTTAATTTCTGTTTATGTATTACCTATTTCATTTCGTTCACGTTTCTGCCTTTTGTGCTACATTTTCGTCAACAAAGAGTTGAAGATAATTGTACGAGTACCTGTTTATATTCAAAATATATAGGTTTATGGCTCTTGCATTTGTACTACAATGAACCGCGAGTTTGCCTTCATTTGAAGTTGACTAAAACTTGAATGAAAGAAATTCAAACTCGTTGACCTTTACATCGGCGCCAACTGTATAAATAATATGTATGATTTTTGTGAATGCAGTCAAACCGCCTGACAAATGACAAATGGCAAATACAACGCCGCATCATGCTTATCATCTGCCTATCTAAATGGGTCTCCTCGAGAAAAAAGTCAAACCTCGTCGATAAGATAAAGTGGAGGCCATTTGACTACCATAGTACTGAAACAAAGGTTCCATATTCAGACTCATCATCTCTCCATCTCTGACAGAATTAACATGTCTATTTCACCTACGTTCATTTCGATTCCATTTCCATTCAATTTCGGCGCGTAGAAAGTGAAATCAAAACACTTCAACGGCATTTGAATATTTCAAATGCTAATATTAATCAATGACTACAAGCAAACATGATCATTAATTTACATTTTGTATTATTGATTGAAACCTCTTTGCCAAACATCATAGTTGATATTCTAAAGTTTTATTAAGCACTTTGATGCTAATTAGTCTATTGATAAGCCATGATTGTTGGACATTGTTAACAATGCTTTGACAGGAGGTGTCAATCAAAAAGGTAAACTATAGCTTAACACCATAAAACAATACCAACTTATAATATTGATGACAGCTCAATTTAAGGAACATAGCTGTTTGAGTCTTAAGAACTCAGTGCATCAAGTAATAAACTTGTTTATGTCATTCGCTTAACTTTTAATGTTATTTTCTGAAATTGACTGAATAATTATTCGCTTAATGTTTCCAATAAGATACTATCTATCTTTTATATCATATAATGATCAATTGAAATGAAAACTCACCTTCAGTTTGTCAAGTTGTTAGAATCGACTTTACTATATCCGATCAAATATTTATTGGGTATTTGGGTTGCCGCTCCTTGAATGTACGAATAGAGGAAGTCAACATTTGTTTTTTTAATTGTACACTTATTATAAATTGAAATTGGCAGAGACCTTCCCAAAGGGAAATAATGCCACTCATTAACGATAACTGGAAAACGTGCATAAATTTTGAGTACGTGCCAATAAATGAGCCAATTAATATGCGAAGCCCGCGTGTTAGCTGGGTCGAGTTCATATGGATTTTGATCTTAAAACTATTCGCGTTTTTCTTTGCTCAACTAGAAAAATATTTAAGTTGACGATTAGATTTGCATATGCGAAGGATATTACATAAGCTGTCAATCATTAATTTCAAGTACCTCAGCTCCGTTTGGGTCTGTTCAATGGGAGATCTACCAAAATTGGCAACAGCTCGCTGAAGGCGAAAAAAAAACCCAGTCAAAAATTGAAACAACATTGAAAATTCCACACACGATGCCAAAGAGAATAAAAAACAAACGCACTTTGAAATGGCCTAATCTCGCAGTAACAATAATGATGCCTTGTTGAGAGCTTAGCGCATTTGTTGTTAGTTTTCTAATAGCACTATGATTGTTATTGTTATTATAAACATTATTTTATTTTTTTTGGTTTTTTATTTAGCGAGTTGGGAGCGCATTTTGCGTGTTTTATACGCGTGGCTTGGCAATCTTACTGCCAGTTTGGGCCGTGTAGTAATTTCTTTTTGGGTCAACGACAACAGCAACGACAACTTTGCATAACGGTGTTTGGCTTTTATATTGTATTTGGCTTATTGCATTTGCAACTTGAATTACAACAACACAAACACACACACAAAGTGCACCAATCTAAACACACACACACACACATTGTAAGCCAATGCAGCACAGCCAGAGAACCATAGACGTATTCAACAGGCCACACAGATCGCTATCCCAATAGCAAAGACAATCCCCCAGCCAAATATCCAACTAACCGAAACCCACACCTCTGCAGACCCACCGAACAAATCACGACTTATTGACGCGACGCGCGTTCCAAAACTGATCGCAAATTGTCCAAGCCGACGGCAGCTGCGGCAAACTTCGCTCCGTGCTGCACAGTGGTGCAACAACCAGCATTAACATAAGCAATTGAAGGCATACATGTACTAAAAAGTTGTTTCTCACTTTCTGTTGCATTAGAACCAATACAAAAATTTGATTTCAAATATTATTATTACTATTATGATAGTTAAAAAAAAGTTTCTAAATAAATTGAAATAAATCATTATAAAATTGAGTGTTTTGTAACGATGCAAATAAATATTTGTTAAAAATTTCAATTTTAGAAGAACTTGTATATACTTTATGAAAAATATTTTAGAATAATAAAATAAAAATAAATAAATAAATTGCTTAGCAAATATTTTTTTAAATAAAATTAAGTTTATTTTTAATATGATAGCCACTGATATCGATATTAATTACGTTCGTTAATGACATAACATTTAGTTTTCTCAAAATTCGAATTGCAAACCACTGTACTGATATTATCTTGTGTACATCAAAATTATATTTACTATTGCTCACATCATAACATGATTTTATTTAGCTTCACGATTTGCTTAGTATTTAACCACTGTTCATTTAACATCGCATATCGTAAGCCCAATATCGTAAATGTTATTTTGTTGTGGAGTCGGAAACTGTACAGGTAACTTACCTGACTAAGTATTGCAGAATGAGTCTCGCATACACTTTGTGAACAAGCGATACTCAGCAGTAGTTAAAATGTATGAATTAAAATATGGTGTATAGTTGGACTGTTGCCTCGGGTTCGATTTAAGTCGAGTTTATTTCTAGCTTAGTGATGCCATAAATTACTCATTTAATTATTTTAGTTCATTTCTTCATAAAAACATTTTATTTATAAATGAGTCTGCCAATTTTGCTGAGTGTAATCTTTTTATTTTGCTAGTCTGCTTTTCTTCAGAACCATTAAGTAAATATAACGACGATGTTCTACCTCGGTTACTCCTCGCTCTTCTTCGTACGGCTTTTTTAAATTTCCTCATGAGAAGCGACGAACTAATTAGTCTTTTATCTCTTATTTTGTTTCACATTTTGGCAGTCGGCATGAACAGAATAAAATAAGTTTAACCAGACCTCAATCTAACCATGTACAGTTTATTTCTCTCCTCTCTTTCTTTCTCCCCATCTCTCTTTCTTTGTGTGTGTTTTCTTGCAGTCTATGCAGAGAACTCGTTTCGGTTTGTTGGCTTAGTACACGATATGCTCGCACAACTATGACTTTATTTTCTTAACAATTAAATTTGGCAATGATTTCAAGTGCCGATGACGCATTATTACGGTATAGCAATGAGCTGGAGTTTGAGATTAACGGCACGGAATGTGGGCCGAGACTAATCAAAGCACAATGCACATTTATTTCTATCGATCATCGAGATTTGGCACATTGAATTGTAAAAAAAATATAAACCCATTGAGAGAGTGGGAAAATAGTAGGTAATGAAAGTTAAATATACACGTGTGTACGAGGGGTCTAACAAAAGTTCGGTAAGTTAGCGACTTTTAAGTCGTTTTTCAAAATTCCAAAAGTGTCAAAACTTTCGCAATACTTTTACGAGGTTATATTGAAAATTACAAACAAATCGGATGAAATGGACACTAGAAAACGCAAATTAGCTGAAGGTCCCTCAGATGAAATTCCACTACCAACGCAAACAGAAATTCATTATAGCCTTTTATTCGGTTTTCGATGCAAACTGAACCCGGAAAAAATATTTGGTGAATGTCAAAATGCCTATGAAACGATTGCACCATCTCTGAAGACTATTTCAAAATGTTTCCAAAGATTCCAGACAGGACATTTTTCTGTAGAGGACGAATTCCGAGAAGGTCGACCAAAATCTTCGAGGGACGAAAGAAATGTGGCCCTAGCGAGAGCAAAACTTGCCGAAAACCCTCGATCTAACCGGGAAATGATTGCTAGTGAACTGGACTTGAATGCCATAGCCGTTTCTCAAATATTGCATCAAGATCTGATGTATACGAAGAAGTCTGCGCGATGGGTTCCACGCATTTTAAATGAGGCCCAAAAAGAAGGTTGAATGCATTTTGCCCAATATCTTTTGAACAAATTTGAAAATGGAAAGTTTAGCAACTTTAATAAAGTCGTTACTGGTGCCAAAACTTGATTTAATAAATACGACCTGGAAACCAAACAGTAATCCATGGTATGGAGCGTCAGAAAAGCCAACTCACCCATTAAAAAGCTTTAAAAGCAAGATTTTTAAGAATGTTTTGAGAAGCAAATTTATAGGCTTAAGAAATGCATTGAAATCAATGGCAAATATGTGGAGAAGATAAAAAAAGACGAAGATTAAGAATAAATAAAAAAAAAAATATTTCGAAATTTTTTTCCTGTCGACTAACCGAACTTTTGTTAGTCCCCACGTATATGTATTAATAGACTTGTATGTATTCTCTTTTGCACTTACCCAACTTCACACACATATGTACATAAGTGTGTCATTGGCCTTAATACCCTAACTATTTCTGAAGGCATATGAAATATTACAAAAGCTCTGATACCTTTTTTACAAATATCTGAGTTATCCAAAATACTTAATGTATTTTTGAATATTATATGATCAAATTATAAAACATAAGTAGAAATTCTTGATAGTAAAGATTCTTCAGATAATTCAAGAGTGACTTTTCTTTTTAAGTAAAAATTATTGATACTTGAATGTTTTAAAATATGTTTTTATATTTACTTCAGGTGTCAACGTATTATTTTATTGTAAAGTTAACGAGATTTTAACAGTATGAAAATTATTTAAATGAAATTAAGACAACAAAGGCAAGAAAACGAGAATTAAATAAATAATTTAAAACAAAAGAATACCGTTTTCAATGGATATGCTATTTAATCTGTGTACAGTTACCAAATTTCTATTTAGAAAATTCAAATTCCATATATACAATATACCAGTGATAAATCTAAATCAAAAGGAAATATTTAACTTAAATTTGGATTTAATTCTTCAACTATGTCATATACTACGGATTCCATAGTAAGAAACTTTATTCAATTGTTTATACCGATAAAAATATAACTAGCCAAAGCAATGCGATGTTGCTTCAGCATTAAGGAACATTCGACTATTCACTTAGCAATTACTGGCTAAATAAATAATTCACCTATAAAATGACATAAATAAATGCAATGTGTGATGAGAGCATAATATGCGAGTGTGCGAGTGTGTGAGTGTGTGAGTATGTGGGCTAGTATGCAACTACAATATATGGAAATTACAAAATAATGCTGGCGGTACTACAATATAAGTATAAAACTACTTGACTGAGTGCAGTTGATGGTGTGGGAAAGTCTGTGCTGTTTCTCATATGAGACCCACTGCGTGGGGAGTCCAAACGACGCTGAAGGCGCGATTGAAAGCCTGCTTTAGTTTATGGAAGCCAAAGAGGATGACCCAGTAGCAAATGATAATGATGAAGACACCAACGAAGGTCACCAGACAGCCCATTGGTTTGTTCCAGTTCAATATGGAATAGACATAGGGATTATTAAATCTGAAAGAGAAATCAAATCATTATCAAATTATCTATGTGGAAAGTGCGGGCTACTTACTCATCGGTGCCGCCACAGAAGTGATAGATGAGGGTGAATAAGAAGAAGGCGATGGCCAGAAACATGGTATGGACCATGTGTAGAAGTCGCAGCGGAAAAGCCACGATCATAAAATCGATCAGCATACAAATGGAATTTAGCGCATGTGTTAAAACACTAATTTCCGGAAATCGTGCGGGTTTGTCTACAAAATAATGTATGATTAGTTGGTTTGTCATTCAAATGTAAAATACTTGTACAATTGGTTTAACACTCACTCATACGGCCATGTAGAAATGTCCAGTATATGGTGGATATGATCAGCGCCAAGAGCAGTGACATATTGTAGAGCCACCAATAGATCTTCAATCCCCATGTTGTGCGTGCCTTCTGTCCCGCCTCGTTCACCAGACTCCGGACATTCTGTAGATCAAAGTGCCATCGTGTGACGTGCACGGCGGATATCAGCATGGTTATTGTGATCAGACCAAAGCCCCAGTTGGTCATGTAGATGAAGAATTTGCCATCGCAGAACTGCACAATAATGCAAGTGATGTATACGGCCAGGAAGAACAACGCAATCGTCCAGCGATATAGCAAATAAAGTAAGCTGACCTCATTTTTTTGCCACTACAGAAAGAGAAACAAAGGTAAGGGTCAATAGGGCATTTGAAATTTAGTAAATGAGTAAATCAAATGGGCAATAACAATTGACAATCGTCATAAATATTTTTAGTATACTTCTATGCATATGAAATAAGATAACCTATGATCTAATGTAATTCTAAATGTACTTCGAACGCTTAAATGACAAAAAAGTTGAGAAAAAATCATAATAAATAATTCAAAATAAAAATGTTAATATTAATGACTCTATCTTAGAATAATAAAACGTGTTTAAAATGGCTTGAAATAGAGTTCATTATCTTTTACGATTAAGACATTATATTTGAAATCCGTACTTAATTTTTAAATATATGATAATAAATGAGATAACTTTAATGTGTAATACAAATCATGGATGTGATGAAGTGTCTTCGAAGCTGTTGCTATGGAGCTTTAAAACTCGAGGTAGATAATAAAGTTTGTTATTAATAAAAAGTACATGATAAGAATTCAAATAAATATAATAATAATTATTCAAATACGGAAACATTAATATTATTTTATTTAAATTTTTAATTGTGTTTTAAGGAATCTTAAATTTAGCTAAATAAATGAATCCATACATATTCCATCGTGTTACTTACAATTTATAATCTGAACATAAACTAAATAAAGAAAAATTTAACAGCTTAAGCTCTATGTTATAGAATAATTATTTTCAGTGTAGCGGATAACTAAAACATCCATAATTTCTATTATCTAATTTTATTAAAAGAGTTGCAGTAAAAAAAATCATTATTTATCAGTCACAAAAAAATAAAGATAAGAAATTATAAATTACGTCGATTCACTGATTCACTCTACCCGGAAATAATGATGGGGCGTTTCGACCACCGAGAATGTGATGACTCTGTTTTGTGATTAGCTGTGATTAGAAAAGTTAAACTTGTTGGTAAACAAGGTAGCTAATCTTATCTACGAATTATGGGCACGAGGCGAGCCCTTAAATTGCGCTGTGTAATTTACACTGTGAGAAATTACATAATTATCGTAATCAAAAAACAATCTGACAACTGTAATAATATCACGTTGGGGATCTTATCTTATCGAAGTGATGCTGTCCAGCAATGACGTTGTCTGACTCGTGCTTGTCTAGTTAGTAAGTGTTAGTTAGTTTGTGTACAATAACACAACTCCCACATTACGTAATGACGTTAGATAGACGTTTGTGTATTTACTTTGCATTGAACTTGAAATTGACGGAAGTGCTCGACTAGACGGACAGCGTCAGGGGACTCTGAATTCAATAGAATCGGGTTTCCAAATATGAAGAGCATAATGTGAAACATTTCTGTTTAATTACGATAATTCGCACTGTTGCTGAAATAATACGTAAGCATGGGGAATGTGTCAAATATTATGCGGGTACAGTGGACGCCCATTAAAAGCAACAATGTAGTTTCAATGGCAATTCTAATTGCAATACATTACAATGTGATAAAGTGTGTATTGTAATTTTTTCAGTCTAACAATAAAAAGAATTCCTATTCATGAAATGGAAGTGTTTTATGTAAATGGTGCAATGGTTATGCTAATGTAAGAGGGTTAAACATAAGACCTCATAACATATACAAAAAGCTATTTATTTGCCTTTGAATAACAAACTATATATAAGAGAATCTGTACTTAAACTTTTTAGTTCACTTAGAGTAAGGGAATCAAACTGAAACGAATATATTCAGTATTAGTTTCAAACATTGTTATATCGGTATTAGATTTTAAAATAATAATGGCCTAATTTCGGATAAAAAATACTTTTTAATATTTTAATTTTTAAAAACGTTCTATTTTGTCTGTTTTTCATTAACATTTTTATTTTATTTAGAAGAAGTGTATTGTAGCAAAACATATTTAAAAAAAGCTCTTTAAAAATAAAATTTGATTAATTAACGATAATTACACATAAGCAACATTATTAAAATATAATGCTTGACAGTTCAATATGATTTTCAAGGGATTCATTATAATTTATACCCCAGAAACGTTATGCAGGGTATACAAAGTTCGTTGTGCTGCGTTTCGCTGTCATTTCACATGTTTTATTTGCTAAGTTTTTGTCTTAATGCTTTTATAGCTCCAACGTGTTTGCATAGTAAAGTGCTAAGGCTTAGTTAATGATCTGACAAATCTCTCACACAAAATTGCCCCCAACAAAGGGGGATGAGAAGGGCTCTCAAATGAGGTCTATGACGTATACTCACCAAAGATTTGTAGAATAAATGTACGTGATTGTATTCAAAGCCAAAGTTCTGTTTTTGTAGCTCCTGGTTGAGGCCCTTGCCGAACTTTTTTAGGAATTGCATTTTAATTGCGTGATCGGCAGTGAGTCGACGAGTATTTGACTTGATGACTACAGACTTTTTCTAACAAATTTGCTACCTAAGTTTGTGTTTGCTTTCGGACTGCAGCTGACAAACTTCACGAGGAGAATTCAGCTGAAACAGCTCATTCGGTAACGCGTCAGGCTTCAGCAAATGTTCTCACTGATCTTAAAAAATGACGGCTGGCCTCACACATGGACGGAATCAAACTCAAACTGAAAGTCGGAATCGGAGTCGGAGTTGGAGTTGGAGCCGTTTGTTAAGTTGCTTCACTTGTTACGCGGAGCACTTTCGTGCACAACCCAACGAGACACAGAGCGAACTGAAAGCGCCAAAGCTTTTACCCTTTTGGAAGACCCGACAATACTGTCTGACTGACGCCGAACCCGACAAACCGATGTACGAACCTCCGATTAGAAAACCGCGCGGAGGCTTCGTACGCGAACACCAAAAAAGTGAAATGCGAAAAATTGTTAGTGTCATAATATGCTTTATATACTCGCTGAAGCTGTATTTCATCGATCGTCAAACATTCGCCAAGTTGATATCATAGCAAACTGAAAAAAGTATGGCTCTGTATGGCATACCCTTGGGGATTTTGCAAAAACGATTGTTAAAGTCAACTTATTAATACATATATGTATTTAATAATATTTATTTTTTTATTTTTATAACAAATTATTTTTGTATTTTCTGTAGCGGATACCCACATGAAACTCTGTGTGCAGGGTATAAAGTGTGAACATAGATTAGATAAGAAAAAGTGTGATAAGTAAATCTAATTTTTTATCTATTATCCATTCTACTTATTTTAACATTTCATATTTATTGTAACATATACCCTGTATGTTTTTGTGTGCAGGGTATACAAATAAACAAAATAAAGTAATTTAATTAAAGCCATATCGTAGACTTGAACATACATACATGTATGTGTTCGTGTGTACGCAGAGTGTCATCGTGTTAAGTGATCCATCCAAAAGTGGACGCTGTGGGAAACAGTTCGTATGATATGATATCAATGATATTGACAGTAACATCGCTTTTCATCATCCGGTGACTTTATTGAACTTGAAGTCATGAAGGTCGATCAATTAAAATTTCCAGCTCTCCCAATTGCGATCACTGCAAATGCTATGCGTGTGGGAGTCTTTCTTTTAAAGTAGATCAAAATACTTAAATTACACAAAAAGTTTTCTATGTTTGACCTACATTTGTCTTATCAATCGGCGATAAATGTAGTACCAAAAAGAAAGCGATTTAGCGTCAATTTCAATTGATTAGCCACTCATACTTACTGATTAAGAATCAAGTCAATTAACTCAACAATTATTGAAGAAAATTTAAAAATTACAAATATTGAAAATATAAACCAATTGGCAAAATTATAGATCTTTTCTATCCAAACATACTCTATACATAATTTTAGTTTTTTTACACACAAATTTGTCTTGTAATTTGATCAGTTGGGGGTCGAACAAATAAACATTATATATTGGTTTATGTTAACATTCCTCCAAAATTTATTTATATTGATACCATAAATCATTTTCTACTCGTTCAATAATGTCCCTCAATTAGCGATTGATTCAGTTAGCGACCCTGCCGTTGACTTGAACCAAGAATCTGAAACTTCATATACTACATATTATTATTCACAGAAAATCGAAAGTGTCGGCAGAAATAAAGACGCAACTGATTCTAATTGTTTTTTTATTGCACAAATTCAATTTACAAGTCCAATTGAATGCCAATTTACAAGTTCTTTCCCAAAACATGCCCCCACTTTATAACACTGCTAATTGACGCCACGAATACACTCATATCCATTCAGTGTACTTTAAACGAATGCAATTGCTATTCGCATGCCTTAAAGAGGCATTAGGTATATCTAATAATGATATTGCATGTCCATTGTAATAGATTTGTGGTAAATTTGGGATTTAAAGTACGGATTTGCGTGACAGTTAAGCCATTCAAAAGTTGCCTGAAAATAAGAGAAATTTATAAGTCTGTACGAAAGTTGTGCACGGAAATTGATTCGATAATTTCACAAATGCTTCAAATGGCATAAAAGACGTTAACAGACATTTAATTTATTGAATTTTACTATTATTCACATACAGAGATTATTTCAGTAACTAAATCATTATAGAAAATATCTATAAATGATTTAAAATCAATTCTTTTTAATATTAATCTTTCGTTTTATCTCGAGTTGTTATATTTATTCTGTTGTTCTCTTATTTTCAGCTCTTATTATTTACTTTGACGACTATTTTGTGAATGAGCCGAAAGTTATTATCAATTCTAGTTACTATTAGTCATTGGCCTTATCTATAATTCGGGGGCTTAACTCGAGTGTCACTGTTAACGTACCACGCCGTGTGTCTGGAGTCCCATTCCATAGGGAATCCATTGGACAGCCGGGTTCAAGTTCCAAAATGAAGCAACTACGCGACGTCCCGTAACTTGCTCGGATATTAGATTGATAATTTGAAGAAATGGAGAATAATTAATGATAAATTGGCAAAGTTGCGAATACTTTGGGTTCAAATAACATAACTGATTTGCTTCGATATCTATTCTTATCGCAACTTTACTTGATTGTTTATCATCAAAATACTTGATGGCGTCATGAATCATGTGCAAAAATTCCCGAAAATGTGCTTAAAAATTTACAGCACATTTGACGCGTGTCATTTTCACGCTGCCATGCGGAAGAGCGTGGGAAATCTTTCAGACAAGGGACGGGTTAACTACTGTTTGCCGCGTGGCCAAGTTAGTTTGCTGTTGGCCAAAAGCAATGATAGCGGCTAATCGGCTGTGCTGTGCGTGCTTATCGCAAAGTCGTATTGGAAGTGCTTACCAGTTCTACATATCTGGCGATAAGCATCGTCGACTGATAAGTGATAATTTTAGCAACTGAATTGCCATTCAACTAGCACAATTCGCTCGAATATTGCCAAATTGGCAGGCCCGTTGGCCCGGCTGATACCATGGCTGCGACAGTTCTCACTCTATCGCAGTTCCAGCCAGCTGCTTTGGGCCGCATTAGCAGCCTTAGTCCAACGACGTCGACATCGAGTCCATCCCGCCGGAATGCGCGATCCAAGCTCGGAATGCTGTTGCCAGCCTCTGCTGGACGAGTTCCAGCGCTCCAAGTTCTCGCTGCATCACGATGAGCCCGCGGACTTTTGTCGCTCCCAGTGGCAGCGAAGGGAACGCTCCTGGATCTGGCTGATCTATCGTTGGATTTTCGCCCTCTTCTTTGCCGGCGGAGTTCTGGGCAGTCTCATCCAGCACTTTGATGAGGGCTCGTGGTTCATCTATCTGACGGATTGGGGTTTTGTGTTGTGTTTCTATGCCTGCACCTATGGCGCTGTGGTGGCCACCATATACTTCATAAGGCCCAGCTATTTTGGTAAGCTTAACTCTTACATAATGCGACAATAAAGTTAAAATGAAATTGCTAAATTGTAGATTTTAGAAATGTTTATTTATGAACTTACCTTTCTAATCGGCAATTGTTTATTTCAGAATCTGGCAGTTGGGCCCTTAAAATTTATTGGGCCTCCCACTATACGACTACCGTGCTGGCCCTGGTGATAACATTGGTATTTTGGGTGGCACTCTATCCGAGTAAGTGGATTTTCTTATAAATAAGATTAAGTTCTAAAAAAAAACTCTACTTTAAGCCATGTCTGATGGACCCGTGGGATTGTACAACCTGTGGGCGCATGCCTTCAATTCAATTGTTATGTTCCTTGATTGCTTTGTGGTCGCCTTTCCCATACGTCTGATGCACTTCATCTATCCACTTGTTGTGGGTCTGATTTACGGTCTGTTCTCTCTAATCTTCTTCTGGTCCGGCGGCACAGACTAGTAAGCAATGATTCTTATTTAATATTTATAAATCGTTGTCTTTAAATTCTGTTACACTTTCAGTTGGGGTAATCGATTTATTTACTTCATTCTGGACTGGGAAAGACCGGGTCTGGCCATTGGCAGCGTTTGCGGCTGTATTGTTTTGGCCCTGATCTTTTGCATATTGGTCTTTTGGGTCTACAGATTCAGATTGTGGATGTACGAGCGTTGTGTGAAGCCGCAAACAACGGAAATTATGCAAACGCGAGCCGCAAACTCCACGGAAAAAGTTCAAACCGTTTAAGTAATAGCAATTAGTGAATTACAAAATTAATTCAAATATTTTGAAAACAATTGGTGAACTGAACAATTAATTAAATTTTTTTTTTTCTTTGAAAATCATTGTCATAATTTGCGATATTAATTTATACTCTGTGTTTAATTCGGGGAATCCACGAATTATTATTTAGCATAGCTCAAGAGCTTGACTGCTTACTCTCACAAGCTGCTTGCTATGTAACTACGGCAGTGAAGCGTGGGAAACATTGCAGACAAAGGTCAGAATACCCACGGTCTGCCTCGTGGCCCACATTATGGTTATCAGAAAGACATACAATATTGGAAGCGCTTTACAGTTACACATATCTGGCGATAAGGATCGTTCACTGATAACTCTACCAGTTGAATTGCCATTCAGCTTAAGCAGGTGTTAAGGACCGGCTAATCACAGTTCTGATTCTACCACCGATTGAGGCAGCTGCTTTGGGTCACATCAATAGACGGCATGAGAGATAAAAGCCAGGAATGGTGTTGCCAGCCCTTGTTGGACGAGTTCCAGCGTTCCAAGTTCTTGCTGCATCACGATGAACCTTTGTCGTTTCCAGTGGCAGAGAGGGAAACGTTCCTGGATCCGGCTGATCTATCGTTGGAGTTTGGCTGCCTTCTTTGCTGGCGGTTTCCTCGGCAGTGTTATCGAGGACTTTAACGAAGGAACTTGGTTCATCTATCTCACGGACCGGGGCTTTAACTTGTGTTTCTTCACTTGCACTTTTGGCGCTGTTATAGCCACGGTATATTTCATAAAACCAAATAATTTTGGTAAGAAAATTATTGCTAAAAATGGGTAAATCTTATTTAATATTTGTATCTTATTTAATATTTGTTTGTATGTTTTCTGACATGTTGATGGTGGCCTTTCCTTGGCGCGTGATGCACTTCATCTACCCACTTGTTGTGGGACTAATCTATGGGCTGTTTTCACTAATCTACTATTGGTCCGGTGGCACAGACATGTGAGCAATGAGCAATGTTATTTCTTATGGACTTTTGACTAATTATTCTGATATTACAGCTTTGGCATTCTGATATGACACCGCCGACAACGGGTTTAATTCAGACTCGAGCGACAGCCTCTAAGGAAATAGTGGAAAGTGTTTGAAATTTGTTATTTACTTAGTTTAACAATTCATCAAACTTTTTTGAATATTTAACTTAACTGGTTTTCAAAATAAGCAATCGCAATTCAGTTCTATGCATAATCTTTCTCTTTAAGCTGGCTTTTGCGTCTACTATTAGTATCAATAACAAGATTAAATTTAATTGAAAACTAAATCTTTATATTAAAGAATATTTAAAAAATACCTATCAGATTTTTTTAGATTGAGTTATAATATCTGGATTTCCTTTGGTAAAATGTACTGCATCTTTGTTTACCAAAAGTGTTGGCAATAATTGACACGAATTTCACAAGAAATCAACTTACTAAGTTAACAATTGGCACCTCAACTAAAGAATAATGAAATATTATGTTTTCTCCTATATAGTACGGTGGATATTGAGAGCTAACTTAATGTATACTCTATTATAGACATAACTTAAGGTGAGACAAAGAGAGAATCATAAAGATAAAAAGGTTTTATTTCGTTGTTTATACTGACCAAGATGTTATTATTTGATCAACTTTACAACTTTTGAATGATGCTTAAAACTTTTGAGGCTTATCTCTTGTAAAATAGACGCATTACCTTAAACTCACTCTGAAAGCGCTTTCCTCATATGCATATCAGGCGATAGGGACAGTGAATTGCCGTGTCATTTTACGGAGCAATTGCTCAGCTGTTTCTACTGATAAGGTGTAAATTGGTGGAATTTGGGAATTTCCTTGGATCTTTAAATATGATAATGATAAGGCAGTGTTGTTGTTTTTAAGTAATTCCATTATTTCGATTCGGTTTTAATCGTTGCCTTATGCTTAAGCCATTTTCTGTACTACAGCGAACTGCAGCGATTGAATTTGGTTGGACCATTTCTCCAGCGCATTATAGCGGGAAGCGCTGCTGTTGACCTTGTCCAGCTGTAGCACTTGATTCACCTGATCGATGCGTCCTTTGATGGTGCTGCAAAGGAATGAATTAAGCTATATACATATATAATAAAGTTAAGCAAGCCACTTACTCATCCAATATGCAGGAAACTAGCAGACTCTCCACCTCGGCAGGTTCAATGTTGAGGGCATTGGCTATGAACGGTATGGCTATGTTCTTGTATGGTCGAATCAGCTTGATGAGCACCTGGGTGCGTATGTTACGTAGCAAATCCTCAATGTGCTCACGTATAAATTGATCAGCCATAATGTTGCTGCGATGTTGACGCAAGATGGTCTCAAACTCGTTGATGTCATTGTTTTGATACGAATTGACCAGATTTGTCATGGCCAGAATCTCTGGATCGTTCTTATAAGGCTTGGCCTCCTGCGAGTCAAACGGATTGATGCCAGACTTCATCAGCCTGAAAAACAAAGTATATAAGCAGTGGATTCAAAGTAATAAAATAAAGTATCTACATATTAGCCAGCACCAAGTACTTTAGGCAGGTAGTACGTCTGGGAGAGCCGCTTTCATCGTAGTTCTTGAACGCCTCGAAGAAGTCTGTGTGCGCCTTCTCGAATTCTCCCTCGCGCAGATGCATTTTGCCTCCACACTCGCGTATGACGCCCATAATTAAGGGATGTGGAATTGCCGACTTGATGTGCAAGGATTGTTCATAGAGAGCCTTTAGTTTCTTGTTGTTCTTCTGCACTGTGTACATCTGAATCTCCAGGGCATAAATCTCTAGCAGCTGTGTGCCCTTCTTAAGATCATCCTCGCCATCGTCTGTCTGGCAGCTGGAGTGCAGCTGTTTGAGTATCTTTTGCAGTTTGGTAAAGTCGTTGCGATCAAAGTACAGCTTGCCCAGCTTCGTGTTGGTCTTGAACCACAACCGATCGTTTTTGGCATCGCGTAGTGCATCCAATGTAGTCTCGTAAAAGTTCTGAAGCAGCGCCATCTGAAAGGAATTGTTTTGGTTAGCTTACAAAGGTCTTACAGTCATTTACACTAGTCAGTGATTAGAAATACAAGATAGACCCCAAAGGAGTACAAAAAAGCGACATACAATCAGAACAAGTCTTTAAATTCTACATAATTTATCATTTCAATGTAAAGTGATGATATTATGATTTAGATCTGCCCAGAAAAAGGCTGATTTGGCTGATACTGATACTACTTTAGACTGGCTCAACAAAGATTCTCAGTGGGAATGCAATATTTAAGCAAGAAGCTAACATATTTCCGTATTAATAGCTTACGTACATTCTTGGACGTTGAAATATAATCCAGTATGGAGTTGATGCTCTTCTCCGAGTGATTGCGCGTGACAGCACTCTTAATGTAGGTGAGCAGCTGCTTGTAGCGCACCATCATTTCCTCGTAGTTACACTGCAAGTGGTAACAAGTATTATTATTCATTGCAAGTTGTTGTCTGATTCACTCACCAGTCTAAAGTTGATTTTTATCATCTGCTTGAGAGCCTTGAAGCCCCATTCGCCCTTTTCGCCATTCTCCAAGTCCAGCACTTTTTGGAAACTGGCGAGTGCGGCCTTTGGCTCCTCCTCTTTCAGTGCCTTGCTGTTGTAGTATTGATTCTCAAGATCCACGTCTGGTTCCGAGTTGCTGTCCTCGGAGTATTCCTACATTCATTACAGATGCCGATGCCGATTAAGCCGGGCATTGAGAAACAGAGCAAGAAGATGTGCAAACTGTATGATTCTTACCAGGCCATAATCCTCATCATCGTCGCACATGAAATCATCATCGTTATCAGACATTGCGCAGCTTATTTAAGTGCAACAATTGATTAAACAAAACAATGCCTATTAAAAGTGGCAAAATTTATGTCTCACTGCCGATTGTGGCGGTCGGTCGATAGCTGTACGATAAATGTCTGGTGCAAAACTGTTTCATCGCTGTGCAACGCTGATGTGCTAACAAAATATCGATAGTGTTCTTAAAAAAACGCACGAAAAAACATTCACAATACATTGCAGTTTATTAATATTAATTAGAGTTGGGCTTTTTAGTTCCATTTATTTCCATTATTTATATAATTCTAATTGTATTTCTCTTAAAAATTTAAAATTTTTTTAAAGAAATAACTGACCAACTGCGAAATGAACGATTTAGTTCATGATTGACTGAATAAGTTCATTCGTTCATCCTAATGACCCGTTCATTTGAACTTTTTCAGAACGAAACGACACAACTCTAATTGCAGTTTATTAATATTCGAAATAATTAATATGAATTATAATTAACTCAGCGCTGGCTTTCAACTTGTAGCACGCGAAGGGGAAAATAGATGCTACTGATAACTTTTGTGATAAGTTGAATTATCCGCAACAAACACGGCGCATAAATAAATATGAGGTGAAAATATGTTTCTAGAAAATGTTTTGATTTCAAGTTTCTTTTGTTTTAACCACTGCACACAGTCTCACTCAACCTGTGAAACGTTTATTGCATGTGTCGACGCTTCGCAGCGCCATTAAACGCACACATCCGTCGGCGGATCGCAATTCTCAGCCCATTTCGGAGGCGCTTCTGTCGCAGGTGGACAGACAGACGCCGCATCTGCGGCTGCTTGAGATAGCCTCTGGGTCGGGTCAGCATGCCGGCTTCTTGGCCCCGTTGCTGCCCAACATCAGTTACCAGATTACAGAGTACGCACGCCAAGACTTTGATTCGCTGTCCGCCTATGCCGCCGATTGCGCCACTGGCAACATTTGTCCGCCGTTGTTCGTGGACATTTCGCAGGAGTTGCCACAATGGGAGGCGAGCACATTGCAGCAGGTGAAGCCCAGCAGCTATGACTACATGTTGAACTGCAACATGATGCACATTAGTCCCTGGAGCTGCTCCGTCGGGCTCTTTCGGGCTGCCGGCCAGCTGCTTAAGCCCGGAGGAAAGCTGTTCACCTATGGGCCATACGCACAGGACGGTCTATTGACGCCCCAAAGCAATGTGGACTTTGATGCCGATCTTAGGCGCCGCAACTCAACGTGGGGCATCAGAGACATCAGAGATCTCAAGCTGTTGGCCGAAACAAATGGCCTAAAGCTGGACAGAGTGACTGATATGCCGTCCAACAACAAATTCTTAACTTGGCTCAAACTGTAGATGCTATTTAACTGTAACTAATATATAAATACATATGTTTATTTAAAATGAATTGTTAAACTTACAATTTGACATATGTATGTATATACACCGACACATTGAACTCGTCGGAAATGAAGGACTAACCGACCAGGAAACATCTGAAAACGGATGAAAGATCAAAAACGCAGAACGCAGAAATTAATATAAAAAGGAGAGATCGGTAGATCTTGTCTGATATTGATATTTTGAAAGTAAGCATGTATTTTTAACGGTTTTAGCCATCGAGATTACTGTATATCAGACTGTTATCGGTATTCAATGGGCATTACTTTCCAAGCATTTATTTAGTGAATGAATCATTAAGAAAGAACAATGGGCCCTTGAAAACTTCTAATACCTGGCAATTAAAATGATTCCTTAGATAACATTGTCGATGGCGGCGATACCGTTGGGTGGTCATAAATTTAACGAGTGTCGCCGTCCGATTAACTAGGCCAAGTGGACAGTGATTGACCCTGAAAACTTATCGATGATAACCAAGTGGCGTTGTATAAAAGAGCGTCAATTGTTGGGGCAGCTCCAGTCCAACTCTGGAATCTGAACATGGAACACACTTGGCGAACGCTGCTCCTGACTCTGCTGCTGACTTCGGCGGGATCGCTGGCTGTGCCAACTGTGAGGCATCCTCGCCTGGATGGCCGCATTGTCGGTGGCGTGGAGGCCACCATCGAGGAGTATCCCTATCAAATCTCACTGCAGCGCACCTATCACACGTGCGGCGGCTCCTTGATCGGGAAAGGCGTGGTACTAACCGCCGCCCACTGCGTCGACAGCTCCACTGCGATCTCCTCCAGAGTTCGCATCGGATCCTCCCGCAAGGAGACGGGCGGTGTGCTTGTGGCCATCAAGCGTATCCATCGTCATCCCAAATACGATCCTCGCATCATTGACTATGACTTTGCGGTCCTCGAGCTGAACCCGTACAATGCGACGAATATAACGCAGGGATTTGTCAAGTTACCGGCACAGAACGAAGACATTCCCGACGGCACGCCCGTCACCATCTCGGGCTGGGGCAACACCCAGAACGCGGCGGAGTCGGACGCAGTTCTTCGTGCCGTAACCGTGCCCAAGGTGAATCAGACGCAATGCGAGTCGGCGTATAATTCCTTCGGCAGCATTACGGACCGAATGCTCTGCGCGGGACTCCAAGAGGGCGGCAAGGATGCCTGCCAAGGTGATTCGGGTGGCCCTTTGGTTGCCCATGGCAAACTGTGGGGCGTCGTCTCCTGGGGCTACGGCTGTGCGCGACCCGACTATCCAGGCGTGTACTCCAGAGTGGCGTCTGTGCGAGATTGGATTAAATCTGTAAGTGGCATATGAACCACAAATTGTTGAAAATAAAATTGAAAAACCAATCACCAATCAATGCAGGTTTTAATTTAAAATAAACGGAAAATTCAAATTTTATGGGCAGCACTGCTGATAGACAGCACTTGCCATAGGCAGCACTGTGTAACTGACAATGAAAAGCTGGCTGCTATAAAAGCACGGACAAATAGGCGCGCAAATCACACAGATTCAAATTGAACTAACGAGTTTGGAGTAAACTAGTAAAAGTGACTTACAAACTTATCAATTAATCGAAAACATTTGAAATGTCTTATGGAAATATATAAATCCTTAATAAGCAATATCCATATTTTTCTATATTTGGACAAATCAGCACTAAAAAGTTTAATTAATCACATAAATTTAAGTGAAATTTAAGCGAAAGCCATTTCTGTGGCACCCATGAATGTTTTAGAATGAAAAAATCAGTTATTTTTTAGATCAAACTCACAACTAGAAAGCTGTAAAGTATTTCTTAATATTATTATTATTACTACCTCTGATTAAAATAGAATTTCTGCAGCTGTGGGCGAATTAAAGTGCAACGAGTTGTTAGTTTCTCGTTTCATTTTCTGTTTTTTTTTTCTTTTCCATTTTTTACGCTCTTGCAATAACCGTTCAATTTGCCGTTTCATGTCTTGCCGACGTTGTTGTTGCTGTTAACAAGTTCACGTGCAATATTGCAATGACCCAAGTCGCAGGACATGCTTCTAGTCTCCCTCTCTCTCTCTTTTACACACTTTCACGCTTTACTTTGCCTTGACAATAGACTCCACGCACCGACAGTTCTAGCTCAACTTCCTATCAATTGGGTTACACCTGAAATGAAACTGAAGCCAGACGCCAATTGGCACAGTTTAATCAACAATTAGTGTGGAGGATGAAGGAAATGGGAAAAGGAAAATTGACTGTCTGGAAAACTGGACCTATTGAAGTTGATATACAAAAAAATTATGATAACATGCATCTTGTTGACATCTTGTTGCCACATGCAAAAATGTATCTGTATCCATAGATGTATCTGTATCTATAGATGTATCTTGTATCTGTTCACTTTGCATATGCTACGCAAATGTTTGTTTTGGTCTTTTGCACTTCTATTTGCTTTGAGCCAATCATTAGGTGTACTTGTTTTGAAGTTTTGGGTGCGATTCGAATGGGAATGGGGCGTAATTGCAGTTATTGATATGATGCCACGCCCATCGCCCACCGCCCCAATTGACATGCTGTGCAAATATTTGACTTGAAGCTCTTTCCGGGTCAATTGCGATAGTTGAAAGTTGTTTGTTGAAGTGCCTTAAAGTGCAGATGATGAATCGTCCAACATGAGAGCAGCTGCTGTTCATGTCACTGAAAGTTGTCTCCATTTCCTATGAAGATTGATTGACTTTAATTTAAAAATGTATTTCATTTATTTAACAATTGCGGAAAATATGGAAATTAAACTAGAAATAAAATTTTAAAAATTCTGAATGAAAATTCAATAATTAAATTTATAATTATAATAATAAATTAAAAAATTTTAAAAGTAGTTCTGCTTGCATTTTAGCTTCTACTTGCTGTGTGTAAACTGACACACAATAAATGGACAACTATTTTAAAAATTTATAAATTTATAAATAAATTTACAAATTATATAATGAAATGGAACTTCATCCAACATATTACCGTTTATTTGAAGATCTGAATAAAAATCAAACTCAAGACTATCATGAAATAGATTATTAAAATGTGCAAAGTTTTCAATAGGTAAAATTAAAGATTTATATTTTTTTTTTGTTGTTTATATTTGAAAAACTCTGTAGAAAATTAGCTTATGCATTCAAATTGCAATTTTTGAAGAATTTTAAAAATATGTAAACAAATAAAGCGAATATCTAACTGAAGATCAAACCCAGCACAAAGGCAATTCAGCAACAATCTTCCGCTGTCTGACATTTGCCAACATTGCAAATTACAAGAGCTGCCAATAATTTATTACAATCGATTGCTTCGTTATTCTGATGCTTTCTCTTGGCCAGCTGGGTGTTTTAACATCTATAGAGAAATAGACAGAGAGAAAGTACAACAAGTGACAACAACTTTATTGTTGCTGCCACAGAACAACAATGTAGACTGCAATACAAATACAAACAAATCGACAAACTGTAATAATAAGGCAGCCCCATGGCATGCAATGGACAGATATGGAGACCGATAGAGACAGAGACGGATACAGAGACGGATGCAGAGACAGAGAAAGAGACTCACGATTCAGAGTCTCATGCATTGTCTGCTGCAGCAGCTGCAAAAACTTTCAACATCAATGCAGGAAACAAACAAATTTCACATTTTCTATACACATTTTATATATAGTATAGTGTCCTTTGCCATACTCAAGTCAGACAATGGTGAATGGATCCAAGAACTATCCATAAGCTAAGACAACAACATGGAGCGGCTTAGCTGCTGCCACGACTCGTTAGTCGCTAAATCAGCCATTGAATTCAACTATCCTGAAGTGCAGAAAGTATATGAATAAGCATGCAAACTTATTTATTAGATGCCATAACTAACATAAGATTATTTGCCGAAAAAATATGATGTTTTTTCTAATCATATTCTAAGGTCCTGCAATTAAAGGTGTTAATTGTGATTAAATTAAAACCATTTAAAATTATTAGGCCTAAGTATGAGTTAAGCCAAAAAGATGAATTTCTTAGTAGTATACGTAGTATACCATTAAATGTTCATCGTGGCAACGTTTCATAAAATGTTTGTACCATTCATATATTTTTATTTATAATCATTTTTGAATAGTCAAACATACAATATTTAATATTTATTTAAGCACTTGTTAAGTTAACTCAAATGCTTAAATTGTATGTACTATATTTTAAATGTGTCTTTTCAAAATAAATGCAAGCATGATTATTGGTAGCTTGCCATAACATGGAAATTTGAGTGTCAGGCCGCATGCTGCATTACGTGATATCCAGTCGCGATAATAATAAACATCTGTATAAAACCCTATCGAGTCCTGAGCACAACTTTCACCGTGGGAGACAATACCAGCCAATTTGCCATCGCATATTAGCGGACCACCTGAGTCCCCTTGGCAGCTGTCGACCTCATTATTGTTTGGGTGTGAGGCGCAGATCTCACCTTTTTTGACTTTTTTCTTTTGGGAGCAATAGTCCTGTGAATTAATAGTTAAATCACCACTGACCACCTCATCGGGCAGAGGTCCGTTGACTATGATTACACCCCATCCTATGACTGTGCAGTTTAGTCCGATTGGATCCCGATCATTTAATGGTATAATACTGGCAAATTCATCATCTAATCGAATCTCATCCTTTAGCTTAATAATTCCAATGTCATTATCAATATATATACTAAATTTGGGATGCATTATTATCTTATCCACCCTTAGCTCTTGAGTATTTTCGGTCTTAACCAATCGACGCGGGGTGCCTACAACAACCGTTATATACCTTGATGAAAATCTTATTGCATTAAAATTTAGACAATGTGCTGCTGTCACAATTGCCTTCTTGGATAATATTGAACCACCGCAAAAGTGATTGGTGCCAAAGATCTTTGCTTTGCCTAAGCGCAGGGACACTAAAAATTTGGCGAGAGGATTATTCTCAGGACGATAGCCCCCAGTTACGAGAAAACGGAATTCATTATCATCGTTAATGTTGCTCACGCTTGAGCTTCGACTAGTTTGACGTCGTTTCTTGTTAATAGGCTTATTTCGGAGAGGATCAGTTTGCAGCTGTGGATCATCTTCTGTGCTTATCCGGCTGCTTTGATTGTCAAGACGATGATGCAGACTTGTATTGATATTTTTCATTGGCTTAAGATCGTCAGCAAGTTCATCACCACCGGCAAACGTATTTTTAACGAGGTATTGCACTAGTATCAAGATGTAAACAATAATTTTTGTTAGATACATATGGTTGATTTGACTAAGAACTCGTGAAATCTTATTTTTTAATGAAAATCTAACTGGACCTATAAATGTTATTTGAATTGTATAAGCACATTAAAAGTTTTTTTTTCTGACAACATTGTCGACTTGATTTGTTAATGAATTTTATATATTTGAAATTTTTCAAGAATAGCCCAAAG
>JBAMBK010002234.1:0-24178 GCA_037043435.1 Drosophila suboccidentalis | reverse complement strand
GTAAGCCATGTAAAAGCAAAACAGGAACTGCTCCAGGCCGTGGAATGCGATGTATGGTTATTAAATAACCACAGTCCCAATGGTATGACTTTCCACAGGATAACCATACTTTCCAACCAGATTGAACTGTGGGAAAATTAATAAATATATTAATAAAAATATCAAATTTATATAGTACTCTCTTCTTATTAAAATTAGACCAAATCTGATCAATATAATGCACATATTATATTGTAATTATAGTTTTGCTTACCGTATCTAGCTAAGAATCTTCTAAGATGGATAGATCAAACTTTCTAAGGCCGAGGGCTCCATATAAGTACAGCCAGATTAGGATACCAAATAATACAGACATATCCGATAGACAGACTTTGCTTAAACTGACCGATTTTGGCTCGATGAACTGAACTTATAGTCTTTCAAATCATTTCGTGTTATTCACTTGCACGTTTTGGTAATTTTTTATAAAAATTAAATATTATAATAACGGCACTAAGAATGGTACGTGCTCAAACATTATGATGTTATATATAATATGATACATACGTAAATGATTTAAGCAATCAATTACCTAAGCAAAAACTAAATTCAGCTAATTACCTGTCGAGCTGAATCGAGATATCTACTTTCTTTGTTATTTTGTTCACATTTCTTAATAAATGAAAAAATTAAAAAATAACTTCAACTTTCGAAGGACTATGATGGCTAGAAGAAAAAGTAATCAAATTTAAAAAAATTAGTTATGGATGTTTTAGATATTCTCAAGTACACAGCTAGGAAGATTTTTTGATATATCTTAAGAAACAATAAAAGTTTTTATACTAAAAGTTTTTTATACTATACCATGATCTTAGAGTCTAATATTAAGACAGATCGTAATATAATATAACAAAAGACGGCTCTGCTTTTAAACTGAGAAACTACAGATGGACATGGCTTTATCGACTCGGACTCCTGATCGATGTTTCATGTCTCCTTTAATATAATAATATTTCTTGACAAAATTCAATCAAAAAACGAATCCAATAAAAATTGCTCAAAAATAAAAACTGATTATTTATTTTGCGAATATGATTTGTGCCTTATGGGGAGATCATGAGATTGCATATTATTATAGATGCGTTCCCAAATCAAGTCCCATGAATCGATGCCCCAAATGAAGTCCAAATGATTAAATCTCGGATAGTCACTGAGATAATCATAGATGACATTGGGCAACTTGTTGAGCAATAATTTGGCATCTCCGGGCTGTGCCAACCAATCGTTTTGGCCATAATACAAAGAGACCTTGGCCCTGACATTCCGTAAATTATATTCCGGAGGTGTCATAGTTTTGTAACGCCGTAGATTCTGCAAAATTCCATAGTCGAATTTCCGAAGTCCTCCCAGAGTACGCACCTGGCCAAAGTGCATGACTTGTTTGGTGGATGCTCCAGCTGGAGCATGGGCAATGTACACTGGCAACATGGTCATGTTCAGCTGCTCTGAATTGAATCCAGTTGTCAGGAAGATCATATTCGAGCAGATCGGCTTGGTTCGCTCAGAGCCACAAAGATGTTGGCTAAACATGTCTAAAAACGCGGACTTTGGCATAAACTCTTGGGTGCCAAAGAACTTGTTCAACATCTAAAAATGAATAATAAAAAAAAAGATTTTGATTAAAAACATACAATATTAATGTATAAGTCTCTTACAATCGCTGATCTATGAGCTTCACCCAGAAATTTCATCACCGGACTCTTTGTATGCTCGAAGAAGGCAACCGGGGCCATGGCATGCATAGAGATGATCTTTGACATGTACTCGGGTCTCTCACTGCCCATAACAAAGAAGCTCGTTGAGCCCTGGGAATGGCCAACATACTGGAGTTGAGAATAACCCGTTTGGTTGAGTATATAATCAATCGTATTCGGTACGTCAAAGATGCCAATTTCATGGAAGGAATAATCCCAGAACTCATCCTGATGCTTCTTAAGAAACTTGTGTTCCCTGCCATACGTATTTCCTCTTATATTTCCCAGCCACACATCGTAGCCCCGATCATGAAGCAAGTAACCTAAATAAATAATAACATTAATTCAAAATAGTTGAGATTTACTTTACTTACCTAATCCCTTGCTGGGACCCTGCATCACCCAAGTGGCAGAGGCATCGAAGAGTCCATGCATCAATAATACAGGCACTGCTCCGGCGAGTGGAATTCGATGTATGGTTATTATGAAACCATCATCAGTCTCAACTTTATGTTTCTCTGCAGGATAATTGTATTTTCGAATCAGTCCAAACTTTAAGAAAACATTTTAAAATTAATAAATTATCAATCAATTAAGTTAAATTCATTTTATGGTAAACCTACCGTATCCAGCTTAGAATCTTCTAAAATGGATGGATCCAGCCGAGCCAAAATGCCTCCTAGACATAGCCAGATTAGCCAGCCAATTAGTAAAGACATCTCCGAGAATTGTTGCCTCTAGTCTGACTTCAAAACTTTTGGCGAAATGGTTACAACTGACTTATATACTATTCCATCAGTGTGGAACGTAATTCATTAGCACGATTCTGCTCTAAAAAAGCGTGATAAAGCAAATACTTTTCAGTCATGTAACTTGGTTTATATACTCCAATATTATAATATTAGAGATGGCCTAACAGATCGTGGTGGAAACCTCTACTCAAGCACAAGCTTGATGGTGATTAAGGTTGAAATCTGAAAGAAATTTGTTCCATAGTAAATCAACAATTTACTTTACTTACTTTACCTTACTTGAGTTCAAATTTTTATTTATTTCGATTCACAAATAGACAATCATGAGAAAGATTGATATGATGATTACCGCTGTTGATCATGAGTATAAATACTGTCTACAAAGTATACGTTAATGAGTTTTTTTCAATTATTGGATGCCGCCCTCACATTTATTAACTATGCATTTCCATAAATTATTTTTCGCAGTAAAAAGATGATGAAAGTAGAAGTAATTTTGTTGCTGCCCTTGGCGTCAACAACTACGTGCTTAATTATAATTTATTATTTAACAAATGAAGCTTTATTGAATTGTATTTATATTTATATTATTTATATATTCATAGTATCTACTCATCCTCTTACTGTGTGTGAATATACTCACCGAAAATTAATTTTCCTTGCTTCAATTCAACATGTAATAATTGTCAGCTTGGCTTTCCAAGACTAGATATTGAAGATTTTATATCAAATAATTTTTAACTACAAAATCAAAGATCTAAATATTAGTGGAGTATATTAAGATTATCACATGCACTTTATTTGATTATTCTACGCTTTGCACATTCAATAAATAATAATTATAACATATTTTCATACTGTAATTGTATTATTCTTGGACTAACTCTTCGGCTTCTCAGGCTGTTAGATTATCCCTAAAATGTTCATTATCAATGGACTGCATGTTCTTGAGCATGCGATCCCAGAGCAGATCCCGAGCATCCACGCCCCAAATGAAGTCGAGATGATTAAACTTCGGATAGTCCACCAGATATTGGGCTACCACGTTGGGCAGATGAAGACTTAGGGCCTCCACATCATCGGGTTGGGCCAACCAATCGTTTTCGCCATAGTATAGGGCAACCTTGGCCTTGACATTCTCCAGTTTGTAGTCGGGCGGAGTAATGCTATTGTAGCGCCAATGATTCCTCAGCCAGCCGTAATCGAACTGACGGAAGGTTCCGGATCTTCGGAGTTGGCCAAAGTGCTGCATCTGCTTGGTGGAGGCACCAGCCGGGGCATGCCCCACAACAACTGGCAACATGGTCTCATTCAGCTGGTATTTGTCGAAGCCCGTCGTGAGGAAGATCACATTCGAGCAGATCTCCTTGGTGATCGTCGTCTCATCGCAAATCAACTGATTGAACATCACGATAAACTCGTTTTGAGGCAGAAATTCGTGGACTCCAATCAACTTTAGTATAAACTGTAATATGAAAGAAACCAAAATCAGCAAAAGGTTGACAAACTGAGAATCGCAGAGGAGGGGGACTTACGCTCACCGAACTGTGAAATTCAGCCAGAAAATTGACAACGGGACTCTTGCAATGATTGAGATAAGCAACTGGAGCCAAGGCCTGCATATAGATGATCTTCTTCATATACTCGGGTCTCTCACTGCCCATAATCCAGAAGACAACGGTGCCCTGCGAGTGTCCAATGTAATGAAGCTGTGGATACCCCGTCTTCTTGAGTATAAAGTCAATAGAGCTGGGTATATCATGGACGCCCATTTCGTGAAATGTGAAATCCCAGTATTTGGCATGGTTATGTGTGTACTTTATGTGCCCCCTCGAATAAGTATTTCCCCTGACATTGGCCATCCACACATCATAACCCTGCTCATAAAGCACGTAACCTAAGAAAGATCAGACATTGAATGAAATTCATGATATAATATGTTTCGATCTTCTTACCGAGTCCCTTTCCTGGTCCCATCATCACCCATGTGGCCGAGCTGTCCAATAGTCCGTGGACGAGGAGAACTGGAGTTGCTCCGGGTCTGGCGATACGATGTAGGGTTAGTATATAACCATCATCTGTCACCACAGTGTGATTCTCAGCGGGATAACCATATTTGTGGATAAGACCGTACTGTAAAAAATATATAGATAAAAGTTAATACAGGTAAAGATACACAGAAATCGTTTTCGGTTAGTTTGATTTTAAAATATCATTAAAGCTTTAATTAACACAAAATGTTTGTTGCATTTGAATAATCCGAGGCCTTGACTCTTAGGTATTATTGATTTTAAAATTTGCATTACATTCATTGATTAATAAATTTTATTATCGCTTTTAACTATGATTAATAGACTTAACTTTTATTTAAGATTACATATTGAAAACTGATATGAAAAGTGTAAACAAAACATTTGTCATTTTCATTATACTGTAAAATTCTTAAGCTGCACTCGCTGGAATAGTATATATTAGTAATTGTATACGTACATATATATTACAGAATGTAATGACCATGATGATATCACTTTATTAATTAATGAATTACACGCGACAATTCTTAATCAGCATTTGTGTTGTAGAAAAACTATTCTTTTTGTTTGATTCTATAGTCAGATTAATCTTTAGCGTTTAATAATGTTTCCGGCTTAATCACAATGGAAAAATGATTATATGATTCATAGAAAACTTAATAAAATACGTATAAAATAAAAAATATTGTGTAATAACTTTTCTTTTAATATCAATTTAATTTTTATTTAATTTTTTTCCTTCACATACATATACTTTTATTAATATATTAAGATAGTTTGATATATTTTAGAGGAATATCAATCGAGTATAAAGTGAAAAAAAACACAAAGTCAAATTAATAGTACCCTAATAGTTTCGGGAGAGTTTCATATTCTCTAATTTAATTACTTTCAAAAATAATTAAATGTCAGCTTACCGTATTCAAATGTGAATCCTCCAGAATATTGGGATCCACGTCGTTATCGATACGAACATTACTAACCACGGGTAAGGATCGACCCAACCAAGCCGGCGATTTGAAGTTCACATTGAATAGGGTTGTGTTTCCAAATATAAATGATAAATCCGCATTACTCTCAAGTGCCAAGCCCAGACACAATGTAACGACCAGCAGCTGCTCAAATCGCAATGTTAATGACATTTTTCCTATATATATATAGAGTATTTATATAGTGTATAGTATAAAGTGTAGATGTGATCGCTGTGAAGCACAAATGTTGACTGTTGATCCGTTAATTGAGCTGCGAGAACGAAACTTTGTCATGTTATATGAAACCGTAGTACGTATATTATTATGCTGATTATAGCGTGCGTATTTGTACAGTGTTCACTCAGTAAATGAAACACATGGCTTACAAAACAAATTCAAATTTCTCAAAATAATTCTGATTTTTTGTAATAATTTTTTAATGATAAGGGAATTATTTTAAATTATAGCTTACATTAAATGAATTAAAATCAAAACTTTATTTTTGTGGCAGATTGTTGCCCTAAGAAATTTGTTATAATTACAATATTTTAATTTTTTAGATTTTCTTATATATTTTTTTATACATAGCTTGAATACTTTTTTTTTATGAAATATACGTATAATATATTTTCATATAAAAATTCATTTAGTAATCTGATGCGACTATCGAAATTTCATTCAATTTATACAATTTCAATCAACGAATGCCCACTGTAATTGTACTCAAATCAGTTTGTAATACTTTCAATTCAATTGAATCACCAAAAACACAAAAGCAAAAATAAAGAAAACAACAAATTTGAAAATAAATATTGGTCAAGTGCGATGATAACCCTCGGCCATGCCTTCGTCACAAATTGATAAGCCCCGAGTCCGGCTTAAGATTATAAGTAGCTCGTTAGGCCCGAATTTCAAAAATAGTCTTGACTTTGAATCTATTTACGCACGAGACTCTCGAAGCAGGTTTATCGTCACAAATACAACTGCTTCGACCTCTGAACTCCGCAGTTCTTTGGGCCACCAAAAGTAAATCCCGACTGCGTCATTTGACGACCTTTAATTTCCCTGGCAACTCTTTCACAAACAATCAACATTGTCAAGTTGCCAGGCGGAACAATCCATATTTATAAATAATCGCATAGATTTTTTACCTACACTTTTATTTAACAAGTTATAAGATTTGTTTATTTCACGTCGAATTGTGAGTGCGTTACGTTCCGGCGACGATTTCAGACTGAAGTCGCGGCTGAGTTTGAATTTTTTGTTTGACTACCTTGAATTGAACTTTGTCTAAATATTAATTACAAGTTTCTGATATTTCTCACTCACACACAGACAGACACACCTCTGGCTTAGGTGTGTGCCTAACCTGTCCTAAAGTGAAATACTGCAAACTCGTCTGTAAATCATTTGTTGTTTAATTTTATTTTTTTTTTTGGCTGATTAGGACTGCATATTGTTTATATATATTCAAAGATATACATATGTCATAGTTATGACGTAGTCGCTGCTCTTCAGACTGGTTTTTGAGACCTGACCTAATAATCGGGGTATGTGTTTTGGCCTCTTCATTTGTAGGTTTATTTATTTGTCGATAAGGCATTATAGCTATACAATGCCTGCTTAAGTCTGTTGTGAAAACAAAGTCCGAATTGAAGACATGATTAATATTAGTTGAAAATAATTGCAATAACAAAAGAAATTCAATTTCATGCTCTTGCCAGACTAATCAATAAAATTATAAAAAAATGACTGTTGCCTTCAGTTTTTTCGGCTCAAAGTACAATTATATTGTATGAGTACCGCAATATTTATGCTTTTATTGTTTTTAAATTTATCACGATTTGATGGCCGACAATTTGTGGCAAATGCGTGATAATATTTAGTTTAGTTGCAGATTGAGAGCTATTTATAAACCACACACAAATCAAAATTAGAATTTGTCTATTTACACAGACACACACACACAAAACCAACAAGACCAAAATGCAAATTGTAATAATATGCACTAAAAATATATTTGAATATTGGACTAGTTTTAACTCTGAATTACTTTGATTAGAGAGAGGGAAATACTCAGCAACATTGCTGCTTATCAGACTCTGTCCATACACACGATTGACTGTTATTCAATTATAAAGCGAGTACTTAGCTTATTTTGCATTTATGCATAACACAGTTATTCACTCCCAAATACACCCATCAACAACACCAACAACAACAACAACAAAATGCAAATTCGCATTTTGAGGCAAGACAATGTGCAGTTGTTATTGTTATGATTATCGCTGGCTAAGCTCGGGTTCTGATAGCCATTGAGCATGCAATGTCAACCAGAAGTTTGTCCCATTATAAATGCATAAAACTTGTTTGATCAGCAACACTTTCCGCATGCATCAAACATTGAATGTAGCGTTGGCAACATGTTGCTAGGCCATAATGTTGCTATGGAAAGTTGCTTGACATTTTAAACGTTTAATTTATTAGGTTTTCATATTTTAATGACATTATCAAGCGTAGCACGACTATTAAATATCGTTTTTGATTATATAAAATCAAATTGCGACTAGTTTTTGAATTTTCTTAGTTTTATGTTCAACTTTGATGTGAAATTAACATTTTATGTATTATTTTTCGATCAAAAAATCAATTGCAATCATTACATTTGTTCATTTAAATTTATCATTGATTTTAAGGTTTTTTCTTAAATATACATAGATTTCTAAATAAATCTGAACATGTGTATGGCCACAACATATTGCTAAACCAAAATGTTTGGCTATTGAAGACTAGTACAAATTTGTTAACGCAGTTCTAAATATGTATTTCCCCATTGAGGCATTTCGGCCTTTGATTTTCGCGTTATTTACAATGTGGTTGAACATTCGAACAATTTCATCTAACCAAACTGGCAGAGGGGCAACCAAAAAGCCACTTGATGTCCAGGACATTTTGCATTTTTAATTTGGCTCATGGGATTGACAACTGCAAGCCACCGCAAGCCGCAAACAACTGTTGTCAAATAGTCACAGCAGCCACTACTGTGAAATGTCCCAGGCCAACAAACAAATGAAACTTGAAATAGTTATGAGAAATGAACTTGGTAGCAAAGTTTTCTCTCACTTAGAAAAAAGACAGTTAAACGGAGTGAGAATTGATAAAATGCAATGATATTTGCATTAGAAAAAGAGGTTCAAGAACTCTGGTCATTTTATTTGTCAACGAAACTTTCGAAATGGGCTTAAAGTTGTGCAGCTCATGAAATTCTACCGAGTGCTGGTTGACCTAGATAAACATAAGTTTTTGTAACAGATTGGCGAAAATCTCAAAACTTTTGTTAACTTTTGAGTTTAAGTATAAGAAACGAATTAAAATTCTACTTTTAAGATGTGTAACTCAAGTATATAAGGCCTAAGGTAAGGTAAGAAATAACTAAAATCCATTATTAAAGTACAGAAAACTAAATGAAATAAAGATGAAAGATATGATTTAGCAAAAATCGTATAATTACAAATATATCTTAAACTAAACAAGACATACAATTTATTTATTTATTATATACTTTTTTTAAGTCCTTTGTTATTAAGATTGTCATATTCATTAATATGATAAGTAGATATCCATTTCAAGAATCCCTTGACTTTTGAGCCACAATTGAGAACATGCCGCAGCTGTCAGATAATCGCTTTAACCCTTCAACTGTGCAACATCTGCGCCTATTTATACAAATAATTAAGTGTCAACGACAGAAGCCAAAATATATGGAATTCGACTACCCAGCACCTTGACGCACCTTGAGTCCTCAGAGCGATCACAACAATTGCAACAGCAGCAGCAAAAGGAAATCCCTACACAAACACAACACACACACACACACACACACAATAATAGGCAATTTTCGCAGAAATGTGAAAAATGAAAAATATAAATAAAATGTTGCTGAAGGGCGCTGTAAAAAATGTGAGAGAAAAATGATTTTTGCACGCCTCGACGACGTTGACAGGAGCCCTGCAAAAGGTAGGGGATGCAAGGGGTGCCAGGGATGTCAGAGGTGAAGGGGGTGGAGGGGATGACGACTCCAGCTGGCAGTGTCATTAACTCGACAAACCGCTCAACGGCGTCGCAATGCGAGTTATGCGTTTAAGTGGAGCGGAAGTGCACAAGCAGCGAGAGCAAAGGGAGCTAAAAAAAATAATGTTAAGGCATTCGTTATGTCAACAAGCAACAATAACAAAGACAGACAGAGAGAGGGAGAGAGGGAATGGGAGTAAAAGGGAAAGAGAGCGAAAGAGAGGGAATCGTGTTACGCGCATTACATCACTCATTTTTTGAGAGTCTTTTTTGCATTTGTGCTTTGTAATTGCAAAAGTCATGAGTCGCCTAACGACAAAGTTCTCTCACTAAGCTAACCTCTGATACCCTGTAAAACTTTAAAGAGGATATTTTAAAGATAATCGACTTGTATTAAACCGAAGAAACTCTTTTGATTACAGAAAATAGGATTACAGATTATGGCAGCTCTAACGCTAATGTCGCTGGATATAATAAAAATAATATTAAATATCTCTTCTGAAATTATCAAAATTAATTGACGATAAAAAGAATTTGAACTAACAAATATGGTTAAATTGTGGGATATCGTTTAATACCTTTTCAAATTATCGATCCAAGTAAAAGCTTATCTTCAAAATATTGCCAAAGGACATCCAACAAAAATTATTATAGAACAATTTACAAAATCTATTGCATTAATTAGAATAAAGTATCGATTGACATTTTTTGGGTTTACAAAATGTACTTTAAATATGCATTAAATATTTGAATCAGGAATTTCCGGAACAGTTGCAATTCTGACCCTGTACTTGATTTGAGTACAGAATACTTGATTTGTTTTCTATATACAGGGTGTTTTCTATTCGATATTTTTAAACTGGCCTTATTGCTGCTTGTTTTTAATGAAGTGCAGCTCCTCATGGCGGCTGCCTCCTTTTCCCCGACTCCAAACTGCAGTCAAGCGACAAATGTTTCGTTTTCTTGTGGGAAAGTCACGGCAAAGCGATGAAAAGGTGGGGAAAGGGGAATGTGGGGAAGTCTGTTCTGTAACCTTTTGTGCTTTGTGGCACGTTCTGCCTTTGGCGCACTCTTACTTGCTCTCTCTCTCTCTCTCTCTCTCTCACTCTCACTCGTTGTTGCTTACTTTCTCTCTTTCTTCCTTAGAGGTATACAAATTTTGTGCATGGCTAAATTTGAAGTGGTAAATACGTTAATTGGGCATCAAATGTAACAACGGTATTTTTTCAGTATTTCATGGTCTTGTCGTTAATGTGTGATGACTTTTTTAGTGCGTTATGAGCACGTTTTTTTTCAGTCGAGACGACTGTAGGACACCCTTTGTAAGAAATTCTGAAAAACTGTCATAACTTTCTTAAAAATAAATAAAATTTCAAATATACACTCAAATTTTATTTTGGGTCTTTTAATTAATTTATTTTATAATTTTCCGAATCATTTGATATGTCTGAAAACAAGCTAAGGAATTCATTTAATGTACAGGGTGGCGCAAAAGAAGTCATCCGATGTGGTTTGGCTCTCATTTTTTTTCTAAATGAAAAATTTTGATTCTGTTTTTTGATTATGTTTATTCGAACCTTAAGAATTTTATTGGTTTAGGCGAGAAGATGACATCGGCCAAGTGTTCGCTGCCAGAGCTCATGACCATACGCCCGTTTTATGGCATTTTCCATCACTTTTGCCAGAACTTCGGGCGACAGGTTCTCGCATTCCTGACGAATATTTTCCTTAAGGGCTTCAAGAGTTTGCGGCTTGTTGACGTGAACCTGCGACTTTAAAAAAACCCCATAAAAAGAAGTCTGGAATGGTTAATTCGGGTGATCTGGCCGGCCAGTGCAAATATCAAAAACGAGAGATAAAGCGGTTATTATTATTACATTATTACAATTATTCTGCGTTCTTGGGGAGTGTATCGCTCCATGGCTTATTCACTTGTATTCTGTATCTGTCTAGTCCACAAATGTCAAAACAGATTTGACATTGGCGGCCATTTGCAAAAATGAGAGCATCTTCCAATAGGGTGACTTCTTTTGCGCCACCTTGTACAGGCAAATAATTAAAAAATCAGCTTAACATATTGTTGTATTTACTTGTTTAAATGATAATAATAATTTGAAAAATATTATTATTTCTCATAATCATAAAATATTTATTTCTCTTCATATCAAGCTTTCTTTAATTATTTTTGTAAAAAATCATGTCAAAATTAACAAAAATTTTCATTTTTTCTATCCCATGGGATATGTTTTGTCATGGGGGTCCGACCCGGTTTCCCGGGACTTTTCCTCATTTTTGGGGATATGGAATAAAGGATTTTGCAAAGTTTAACCTTTTTAGTTATTTACTAATCTAACGACACTTTCAAATTTATTATACAGTTGGGCTGAATCCCGGCGGTACTGCAATACCGGGCCAACCCGCGACAGAGGTGGAGCAAGCCCCTAACACTCCGTCTGAATCCAAAAATCAGTTTAACATTTGTTGTTCCCCAATGGGGAAACTATCAGATGTTAAGCTGATAAGAACAGATACTACACTTTGATCTTAGCCATAGGCCGAGAAGCGATAAATTGAAACAGTCTAGCAGGAACACTCCATCAGTATGTTGCTAGAACAAGTTGAGAATTATATGTACTTATGTAAGAACAAGGAAATCCAAATCTTGTAATGCCTACTTTAGGGCGCTTTCTGTCTGTCAGTGTAAAAACAATACATTTAGGAAATAACTTTCCCATTTATCGTCCATGTGACCTACCCCGTTGGTTTTTCAATTTAAAACTTGATTAAACTGGTAACATCAAGCCAGTTTAAAAAAAATTATTAATTTTTTACCAAAAAAAAAAAAAAAAAAAAAGAACTATTCTTTATTTATTTAATATTTTTTTTAACAAACATCGGTAAAATATTTCATTCCATCTATTCATTAATTTTTAGCAGGGACTGAAAATAACTGTTACTGATAAAAATTTCAACTAAAAAAAACACATATAAGGACTAATGCGATTTTTGTTTAAAGTAAAAGTCTTTTTAGAATATCTTTGTTAATACTAAAGATACACATTTCAAATTTTTAGCATAAGTAAATTAGGTTATCATCTTCCTGCTCATAACAAAATTCGGTTGTTCAGATAATAAACACTCAAGGAATTCCATAAAAATTATATATATTTTCTACAATTATGATATTGAAAAATAAAATTCGAATATCATTTGAGCCTACGTTTTCGAATTCTCTAGAAATATGTCTTACTCAACGTGCAAAATATGCAAATTTATGTAGCACGGTGAACCCTATAAGCTCTCACAATGTGATGGAGCTAATTGGAGATGTAATTCCTATTATTATTATTTCTTATTTATTATCTGAACAGACCGATTTTTGTTATGCGCAGGAAGATGATAACCTAATTTACTCATGCTAAAAATTTGAAATGTGTATCTTTAGTATTAACAAAGATATTCTAAAAAGACTTTTATAATCAATTTCAAATCAAAAATAATAGTTATTTCAGACTTTTATTTTTTTTCCTCAAATTTAATTATTATTATATTAAAAATTATTTGTAATTTTTATTTTTTCAATCAAAAATAATGATTTAGTATGATTTATAAAGTAAAAGTTTTTCAGTAATTATTAAAAGTAATTTTTATTTATATTCCTCATAACAGTTTCGGTCCCTGATTTTTAGTCAGATGTAATCAACTGTTATCTGTGTGGCAAGTGAAATACCTTGAATACCACGCTTAGCCATCTGACAAGCTTAGCTCTGATGGCTTTAACGTGTCGCCCAAAATACTAACCATTAGTCACTCCACTCTCCAAATTCGCAGCCTGCTAAACACGCAACAACTGCCAAAATCCACAAAGAATCAATGTGTAAATACTGCAAGCTGAGGTAGCTAAAGAATCGGGCTAAAAGGGGTGGCAGGAAGGTGGAAAGGGTGAAGTGAAGAGAGTGGGGTGGTAATGTGTACATTCCCACGGGCAGGCAAAAGAAAAAAACAAATGTTGCAAATATGCGAGTGTGTCAATGTGGCAAACTGCGAGTCTTCCTGCTTTGCTTGCCACACACAAGACACAACACACACAGGATACAACACACACAGCACACACACTTGTGCAAGTATCAATTTCAAGAGATTTATGCGCTCAGCAAAAAGGCCATAAAATATTTATTGTTTTTTGTTGCATGGCCAATGATAAGGCAACCGATAAGGCTAAGACGGGACACAAGTCGAAGCAACAGCTGAATGTGGCACAGGATTCTCGCGCTCCTTGTAACACGATACACGGAGGGAATTCAACAAGGATAACAGGATAACAACAGGATAGCAGCAAGAGGAAGCATGAAATATTACCTTTAAATAAGAATTTATTTTCATGCAACAAAATTTAAATATAAAAATACGCAACACACACATGAAAACATACACAACAATTACAGTAAATTCTGCTCTGACCATGTCTGCAATTCAAGGATTCTAAGAATCAATTCGAAATTCAAATTGCGAAGCTGTATATACTTATGTATACACATATTCCCTACAGGGCTGAATTCATTTTTATGCTTATAAAGAAGAGGGAAGATATTCAGCTATAAGGATAAATTTGAATGCAAGTCCTCCCAAACTAACCATTTTTAGTACTTGGAATTTCCCTGATTCCCCCACTGATATTTTATTTACTTGTTTCGTTTCTGTTCAACATTTTCTACATTTACATTTACTATAAATACGCAACATTTACTTTTTTCAACTTTAAATATAATATATTTAATTTAGTTGTAAATTGAAATCATATTTTTAAATTGTCTTTTTAACTCATAATAATTCCTAGATGTTTAGTAAATAAACTCTGAGTTAAATGCTTTTCGAAAGTTTACAGATAAGACAGTCGATAGAAGGGAAAAAGTTATTTTATAATAGTATTTAAAATGTTATTAAATTACAACAAAAAGTATATTCAATTAAATAAAATAAACTGAAACTTCCATGCTTAAAATAATATCTAAATCTGTGTATTTCTTACTAAATTAAAGGGTGCTTTATTTTGTCAAGTATAAAAGGTATGCTAAATTTAATTCAACACGCTTACTTGTACCTGAGGAAATACTTTAAAGACAAATTCAAAGATTACCTGGGCATTTCTACCTAAGTTCAGTCAGCTAATAAACTGCCTGATGCACGTCTCGAAAGTGATTATTGATTTAATTACACATCAAAGTAATGGCAAATGAAAACAAAGACAACACCGATGTAGAGAGGGGGTGAAAGTGAAAGAGGGAGGAGAACGAAGGCCAAGGAGAGTGGGACTCCAATGGCTCCGGTGTCTGCTGCGTCACAACGTCAAAGTAATAAAATGCTAATGAATTAATTTTCGCAAGAACTTTGCAATAAAGTGAAGAAAGTGAATACAGCAGGAACTTCAGTTCCCAGTTCCCAGTTTCTGTGCCAGGACGTCAAGTTATTAACCCAACTAATGGATGACTCTGCTGGCAACAAGACTGCATTAAATTTAATTAAATGTTATTAAATTAGTCATAATATTATTATTTAACTGGCTCTCTGTTGATGCATCAAAGTACATTTTAATAACAGTAGCTAATGAAATACAAAGATAAACGAATACCAAATACCTTTATGATATTTACTGCCTTAAAATAAAGTGAAACTCTTCAGAGGGTTACATTTGTAATAATAAAATATAAATACGCACAGCGAGAGTATAAAAAGTGTTTGATGTATCTAATATTAAATCAATTTATGCGTAAAATTGAAACATTTCCCAGTCTTAAATATAGTTACAATGAGCAAATATATAAAAGATCCCCGACTGGGGCAAAAGCAATTTCCTGGACAGTTTTGATTTGTTTGCCGAAACGTGTGTATCTCAAAGATACATCGAGACAGCTAATGCTAATGAAATGCATGCAACACACTCGAGGGTTAGGCAAACAAAATCAACATTAAAACCAAAAAAAAAAGTACCAAAAACAATACAAATAAAAAAGAATCTCGAAAGAGCGATAAAAATCAAAGAGACCCCAGAAAAGAGAGCCAACAATTCAATACAATATATATACAAAGCAAATTCGCCATTCCACTGACCGCAAAACCAACTTTTTTTCGCCAGATTTATGCGGCAATATTTGGCTTTGAAATCGACTGAAGGTTTCCCTTGGCCCTTGTTCCCCTTTAGCCGCCATCAATGAAGGCTCATACAACCTGTAGCATTTCCATTGCGTTGGGTAAACTTTCCATTCTATTTACATTTTTCGCTTCAACGCACTTTTCATCTTAAGGGGGAGGAAAAATGGATGATCGGAGGGTGGAAAGGAAGCATCTAAATTTTAAATTGAAAATTGATTTTTGCCAATGTATTTTTTGTTTGATTTGTTTTGCTTTGCTCTTGGTCAATTTTTTGCGATTGAGTTCATTTTTAGCCGGAGGTCAGAGATTCAGCATCGATTTGAGTGGCAAGTGGATGAGGGGCAACAAATGGCAAGGGGGGAAAGGGAAGACTGCAGAGATAGGAAAAAGATTGGCATTCGTTCATCATGTTCAGCATAAGTGCGTCTCACTGAATTTCCACTGGCTGTTTGATTTGGCTAAATAGGAATAGACGTTTACTTATTACTTTTTTATGGCATACTTTTTGTCGCAATTGCAGAGAAAAATAACGCAAAAGATTTCTGGAGCAAACTTAAAAATGCGTACACGAGATAAAACTTGATCCATCAAGATAAACAATACTTATTTCAAGAATTTGATGTATTTAATTTAAGTACAAATGAAAACTTGAATCAGAATCAACAATACTTATTTCAAATACATTTAGTACTCAATCTAAGTACACAAGATCCTTATTCGAGTAAAAACAAAACTTGGATCAAGACCCACAATACTAATTTTGAGAATTTTATATAATTAATTTAAGTACACAAGATCTTAACTCGAGTACAAGAGAACTTAGATCAAGACTGAAAATACTTCATTTTAAAATGTTTTTGTACTCAGTTGAAGTATTTTTAGAATTTGATTCAAGTTAAAGTTGTGCTTAAATCAATTACAAGCACTAAAAAATGCATACTCGACTTTATTATTTTCATTCGTAGTTTTAAGTACGAAATAGTTGATTTTTTCGCTCTGTGTAAGTCTGTGATGTTAAAGCATTTGCTGTTACCTTTCGTTAAGCCTTTAAATCCCTTAAAGCGAGTTTATCGATTTTTAGCGCCTTCTTATCACAATTTGCTGTAACAGTTAGCAAGTAAATTTGAAATAATATCAAGACAAATATATCGCATACAGAGGGAGAGTTACAGTTTCCCCCCTGGTGATTGCAACTGGTGTGGCAACATGAAAAAACCCGGTCATAAGCCTATCAAAACGTTTTTATTGGATTCGTGCACGCGGCGAAACCAAGCCCCCAAAAACTGGTAGCTAGGATGGGGATTGAATGGCGATGGAATGGGGATGGGGATGGGTTTGGTATCCCAATAGACCCGATTGCTTAGGCCAACAAAGTCGACGACAGTTTCGCGTGTGTTTGCACTTTTCCGGTCGTTTTTCTAGCTTTGTGCCAACAATCGGAAGAGACTTCTGGCCAGGTTCAAACAGGGGGTTGGTTTTTCGGCTAAAATGCTTAGAAATTGATAGCGGCGACAAATCATACGCGTACCTTGGGTAAGCTGCCAACTTGACTGCATTTTCCAGCTAGTTGGGGGTGGCTCATAACTTAGACCCCCGCGCGCCTCGCCCCCTTCAAGTTATTTGTCGTCTTGCAACAATTTGCTGGCCTGCTAATAAAATTTGATAAGCCAAAGTGGAGCGACAGACTCGCCCCCCCAACGACCATGGCATAAAATGTTGGCTCGCTGCACGCAAATTGGGGATAAATTTAATGCCACAGCGAAGCTGGCTTGTAATGCGTTGGGAGTGACAAAGCCCCCCCTCTGTCCCCTCTACCACCACCCCATCAATTGGAAAGTTAATTTGTGCTCTGGGCATGCATAAAAATGTGGCCAAACTCCAAGGGATTCCTCTGCCTTTTCTCCAGTGTCTCTTTTCCATGGTTGCTGCGTTGATTAGCCATAAAAATGTTTGCCCATCGTTACCCATCGGAGTTGGTATATTTTTTTTTTCGTTCTCCTTTTTTTTGTACTCTCTCCTGGGCTCTTTGATTTATTCGATGTGTTTTGATTTGCGCCATTTCATTCTATTCTATTTGATGGTCGCTTTCCTGTCCCATTTGCTGCATGTGAAATGCATTTTTGATGACAGTTAATGGAGTTTTTACTGCCTTTGAAGCGCGCTTTATGGCAGTCCGAAACAGACCCCACCAATATCTCATATACACCCCCGACCAACACATCCTCTCCTTCCCACCCATTAGACGCAGCTGACTTGGCATCTTTTTGTTTTACGTGTTTGTCGGGGGGACGCAAGTTTGTGTTGTGCAAATTATTGGGGGTTGTGTTTTTATTCTATTAAAGACAGTCAGACAATTTGGTTGGGGGAAAAGCTTCGAGTCTATAAAAGAATTTTCATTCGTTTTTCCTTTTATTTTTATGTCTATTAATAGATGGAGTCTATATATTATTCAAAAATATAACATTTTCATCAAATAAAAACAAAAAGGAGATAGAAAATAGCAACGTACTTTCCTAATAATATGCTGTACTTTTCTTTTGTTTGAAAATATTTGAAAATTGATGTATTAAGAAAATTAATTAAGTTAAATCCAATTAAAAATAATTTTTTCCCAAAAATAAATATAATATTTAGCAGTATATCTGAAGTATTATAACAATTAAACTTTTATAGTAGATTTACCAATTTTAAATTAAAAATATATATATCTCTTGTTCAATTTCGATTCAATTTGTAGAATAAAAATGTATTTATTGTTCCTTTTTCATTTTAATATTTTGTGTTGCAGTCTTTATTTGAAAATATTAATTCAATAAGTAATGCAATTTTATTTCATTTAATTTTTTAAATAAACATAAACTTAAATTAAATTAGCGTATTAGATTTTAAATTGTAATTCACTTATTAAAGTTAACACATTTATTTTTATCATTTTCTTACGCCTTTAACATTTTGTGTTGCAGCCTTTTAGGCGCAGTTTAAGAAAATGAGCGGCAAATCAGAAAAGCAAATGCGAAATCAAGTTAAATATTTGCTAACACAAGCGCACACGCTGGCAGCCAAAAACTGGCAATGTCATGGCCAGGACAAGGCTTAGACAAACACGTACACACACATACACTAGCAAACACCCACACATACACACACACACATGACATTTAACTTTGTTTGGCGTGAAGTGGAAGGACGCAGAAGCTGAGATGTTGGCACAGGAAGTGGCACAGACGCAGTCACGACACTTAAACGCTGCTCAAAATTGGATTTGTGCTGCTTAGGCATAGTAGCTACACCATTCGAGCCCCGCCCCCAACTCCGTTCCGCCCCCTTTGGCCCTTTCGCTCACATGCTGATAAAGATTTTTATAGTTGGGCCAACTTCCAGTTGGCCACAAGTCATGGCTCATCCTTAGCCTTCTTTTGCTTATTTCTCTTTCTTTTCGACCTTATTCCCCAGCTGCACATTAAGTTTTTGCCAAATGGCTGAACGTGGAGATTTCGGGGGGAGGGAGAAGGGGAATCAGGAGACAGTCACTGTTTATGCTTATTTAAAAAAGTGGCAGCGCTTCGGAGTTTTGATTTGATAAAGCTGAAAAGAAAATGGTAAGAAAATGATAGCACCAAGGACTTTTATTCTGCCTGTGTGGTGAAGAGGAGGGGGGGCATAAGGGGGCTGTTTAGGTGTCAGTTGAGCACTGATAAAAACTCATGCTCATCGTAGCATTTATGCAAGTCACATACGCACGAAGCTTTTAATAATAAAAACAACGAGCAAATGTTATATGAAAACAAAGTAAGCGATGCGGCCCAGAAAGGGAGGGGAAAGGGGGTGCGTGGGGGGCTGGGTAACAGTTCGTGGCTGTGCGTGTAAATGTCTTTATGCGTATGTGAAAGTAAAGCCCAAGTGGAAAGTCCTTTTCGCAGCTGCTTTCAATGCAGCCGCAAAGTATGCTACAAAATTTGATTACACTCGGCCCAAGAGTTTTTCTTCTTATCAAAGCCCCAAAATGGAAAGTAATCATTGCACAGTTGTGAAGTCTAGCGAGGGGTTTGCTTATTAACAAAAACAATACTCTCGACTCTTCCTCCACAAAACAGCAACATCCTTTTCCACTCCAACAAAACAAACCACTCAGCGCTCAGCAATTTTACATATAAATGTTGAGTTCCTTAATGGTTTGATAACAGGTACAGTAAATTTGAATAACATTCAAATTTTCAAAATAACACTTGTTTATGATTTTTAAATAAAAATTATGTTTTTAAAATTGAAAGTTAATTTTTTTTTTGTTCCCTGATTTATAAAGTCCACAGTTTTTTATATTATTATTAAATTCGATTTTATTGGCATTATAAGCTTAACAAGTGTTTAGTATCAGTCGTATTCTGTAATAAGTTAAAAAATATTAATGCCACAAACAAAATTTTTATCAATATTGGAATGAAATTAATTGTTGATACTCTTAGGAAACAACTATTCAAATTAGAGCCGTTGCAAGGTTATATAGAAAACGATAAACGAGTATAACTATGATTTCAATACCGAAGCAATACAAAGTGTATGTTTTTTTGACAAGGAACGGCAATAAAATACATCAAACTAAAGGTAATAAACATTCTCAAGAAATTAGAATACTAAAGAGAGCCTTCAACTGCTGATAGGCACAGCAATTGGGTCCACAGATGATCACATCAGAATATATCATTTGCTCGCGACTGTAGGTCAGATTCTTGATATGAGTAAACTTGGGCTGCGTCACGCGTTTCAACAGATCCTGCGATTCCAGAGCATAACACAATTTGCCACACAGGCACTTGGGCGCCTCCGAGATGAGTTCAATGAGTATGGCAGGCAATGTACTCGCCGAATAGGGCAACTTGTGGTTGGAGACAACTCGTGCCGCTTGCAGCCAAAGCGGTGCGGGTGTGTGTGCTGCCGCAGTGCGTTGCACCTGCTTTTGAGCTGCCTCCACATTGAAGCCCTTAAAGCAGTTGCCCCAAACGTCCAGCAAATCAATGTGCAGATCTTCAATCGCAGCAGGCAGGGATTCCAATTTATTGCTGGACACATGCAACGAACGCAGCTTCTGCAGGCGACGTATGGCAAATGGCAGGTGACGTAGATTATTATGGTTGAGATTGAGCGTGACCAGACGCTCGTATCTGACCAATGCAGGTGGAAAGTAACTGAGTCCGTTGGCCGACAAGTCCAGCTCGCAGAGCGACTCACTCAGCTTGCTGCCACGCAGCCAGCACCAGTCGTTGAGTTCGCCCAAAGAGTTGCCGCTTAAATGCAGCGTGGTCAATGGCAATCGACCCAATTCACTTGGAATCTATGTGAATGTAAAAACATTTTATGAAAATATCTGACAAATTTAAATTAATAACATTGTTAGCCACCTTTGTGAGCTTGTTACCGCTGACATCCAATGAGGTGAGATTACGTAGTGTGCAGATCTCGAAGCTAAGCTTCATCAGTTGTATGTTGTTGATGGTCAGCGATTTGAGGGTGCGCGGAAAACCTTTAATGGGATATTCGCTGCGTTTGTTGATGGTCATGCGTTGCTGTGGCTGCGACTTCTGTGATATGGCCGTCGCCGAGGCGATGTTCAGTCTCAGATTGATGGCGTCTTTGCCCTCCATGCCCAACTTGAGGGTCTGCAGAAAGCCCTTCAGTTGTATGGGATCACATTTGATTAACAAATTTTCAGCGGGCTGCTTGAAGCCAATGGTCGTTTTTCCGTCCAGCACAAACTTGGTGTGGACGCAGTGTATGTTGTCGCGCACCTTGTACCGTGTCCCAGCCTTCACTTGCGGCGTGAACAACACCATTTCCAGCTCCTTTTTGGTGTTGCCATTGGAATCCCGCGCACTTTGTTTATAGCCAATGGCCAGTGTCGACTTCACAGCTCTCGGTGTACGATTTGCCTGCGTTGTACGATTTACCACTTGCACCTCGCATAATATTTTCATCGCGCGGCTGCTCTGAGTTGCAAATCTACAAAAACCAGGACAATAAATCGTTGTATTTTATTTCGTTGTTGATACGGCTTTGGCTTGCTGACGGCCTTGCCACTTTTTCTACACCAAACAGCTGACGCGGGCAGCTGCCAACAATAATCGATAGGTTTCGAAGAATAGAAATGGCGCCAATTTAAATAGCAAAAGGAAAAACTATCGATAACAAATGTGGGATACCCGATAGACTTATGCCAACAGCACAAAAAAGAGCCAGTTTTGGCGCAAAAAAGCCAATTGTGGCAACCGTGAGCTCAACAATAACAGCTTAAAAGCTTATCACACGCAATTTGAGCAGGAGTAGTTATAAAACAAAACAAACGTTGCAGCTGTTGAGTAAAATTTGTTATTATTCTTTAATATCGTTACGGGGTTGCCAACACAACACTTTCAACCAAAGAAAATGCTATTTCGCAAGGTTGTGCGTTTTCGCCGACAATTTCTGCCCTTTTACGTATTCAATGGATTTTTGTGACAAAGCAACGAAACGCGTTATCAGCGCTTGCGATACAACAATTACAGCAGCAATCAACAAAGGCGGGAATTAACTGTAAGTATTGCATTTGTTTGTTGACAAACACTGCAAAGTTGCAAATCAATGCAAAAAGTCAATAACTGCAAATCAAAACAATAGAAACAGCTTTTAAAAGCTAACTAACATATGTGTGAGGTGCCACTTCAACAGTTCTATATTGATCTGGCAACGTTCGCAACGTCGCTAGCAAATACTGATTCCGTGAGCGATCTTCTGAACCAAACATTTTTTTTTTAAATTTTAGCATCTTAATTAGATAAAATAACATAGTTTTATGCGTTTTACAAAATAACCCAGAAACTGACCTTAAATAACTATTATTAACAGCACAACAGCTTACTGGATAACAATGTAAGCAACAACGTGATCTAAATATTGATAACTGCGCGCTTTACAGCACTGGCGTAAGTACAATTTGCATGCAATCAAATTAAAATAATAAATATAATTTATATATTTGAACGATCTGGCAACGCAAAATGCGCACAGCTGCGCAGTGCTGCGACCGCCACAGCTGATCATCACCATCGGCAATCGTTATCGCTTAGCTATCGATCACTACAACAACGCAAGCGACAACGCCGCGACCGATTTTTAGTCGTATTTCGTTATTTTTGCGCGACAGTCGCATTCGCTTTGGCATTCGCCTGCGTCGTCTACACGCTCCACACAATGGGTTGGTTTTTTGCGGTGATTGCTGCGCTCATCGCGTTGCTGCTAACAAGGTCTTGGCGCTGGTTCTACATCGCGGGAGCAACAGCCAAACGAGATTTAACGTGAGTTTCATTTCGTTCACATTTCTATCTGTGGCGTTGAGCGTTGATTAGTTTACAATACCGCAAGTGGTGTGCATTTCAATACAATTATCATTTTCTTTTGTAAATCCATTGACGATCCCCGACACACCGACACCGAGGTGTTTCCCCTTTCCTCTGTATACAGTATGTCTAGTAATTATTTTGACAAAGAAAATAACTTTACACATCTATTTATTTTCAAAAATTGTTAAATACAATGAATCTCATTATTACGAAATTAAAAAAAAAAACTGTTAACCGCCAAAGAGCAGAGTCTACGGTGCCCATTGTACGCAGCGCATAACAAGCTGAAAGTCATAGAAAAACTCGTTTTGTTCCTACAATTTGGGTCGACCATCTGCAGCAGCAGCAGCTTTTCATAAACTTGAGAAAATTACTGTATGAAGTTTTCTCTTTTATGATGTTTTTTTCATTTAACTCGCAGCTTTTCTTTTTCCTATCATATTAATTGCAATGTAAACAAAACATATGGAACGAATGTGTCATATCAGTTACGCATTTTTTTGTTCAATATTTTTTTATCGTACTTTTTTTTATTGCCAGTCATTGACTTGCTCAGGTTCAAGGTCGCGTTCGAACGATGCCAGTAGGTGGCTAAAGTAACCAAAACAAACTTTGAAAAATCAAATTCACTTTTATCCAACAAATCCATGTGATAATGCGTGAGGAGACCATCCAGCGCATACTAATTTTATTTTTAGTTTCGGATTTGTCGCTCTCTCTCTCTTTCCCGCTCTTTGCGTCAGGCGGAAGAAGCAGAGTTGAGCAGGGGGAAGTTGAGGGATCGGGGGGTTGGCCGAGACTCTGGCACAGTTTACTGACAAAGCTCCGATCAACCGAACAAACTGTTCTTGAAAACGTCGTCATATTCCGACTTTTAGTTTGTTTTTTCATTTTTCGTATTTTTTTCTTTGTATTTGAATTCAATTAAAATTGCGGAAGTAGCACTTTTCGTTGTTGTTTCTCTTCAGCTAGGGTTGCCAAAGCGATCAAAAGAGCCCACATAACACTAATTCAATGTAAATGACAATTATAAATGCCACTGTAAGCTGTAACTGAGGGCACTGATCTATGGAAATTTCCCATTGACACATACAGTGG
>JBAMBK010002233.1:0-33634 GCA_037043435.1 Drosophila suboccidentalis | reverse complement strand
ATATATGTATGTCAGGGTGTGTTGCCGTTAGCTGTGCAAATTTGTTGTTGGCAATGGGAAACGTAAGCGGGTGTCCTTCCTCTCTCTGTTTGCTCTCTCTCACTCTCTGCTAGCTGCCAAAACAAAACATGACAAAGCTGCTCAATGCTCACTTTCCTTTGTAGTGGTATGCCAAACTTGTTTTTGTCTATGCACGCTCTCCGCTGACGCGAATACTCTCCCACTCTCTCTCTCTCTCTCTCTAGCGTGCTCAGTCATAACAAAGCTCACGTGTCAGTTTCTCAGGCATTTGGGAAACTACCAGCCGGTTTTTTTTTTTTATTTATTTCGTATTTGTAACTAGCTGCTCTGTCGCTCTCTCACACTTTTGCTCTCTCTCTGTGGCTCTTTGTTTGTGGGGCTGACGTGTTTACTGGTTTCGGTTTTGGTTTTGTCTTTGTGCTTTGTTTTTGCTTCTCGACGCGCACGTTGCTTTGTTATTGTTGTCGCTGATGTCAGATACACAGACACACACAGACATACACACACACACACAGAGACGGACACATGCATACATATATGTATGTTTATATGTATATATCGCCATGTGCGAGGTGTACACAAACACATAAGTATATGTACATGCATACGTATATGTATCTGTGATGATGGAATACTAGGCAATGGCAAATGTGCAATGTGTGAAATGAGATTGAAAAAGCGAGCGATAAAAAGCAGTCAAAAAAATTGTAAAAATAAAACCATAAACTGCAATCAACAAATTGAGTATGTACATATATGCATGTATGTATGTATGCACACATCTACTTTTACTGTATACCAAAATTAGCCCCCAGCCACGCCCTGCCGCCCATTATACAATTAAAGATAATTCGGTCAACAAAATAGCTTTTTTTGATGTTGTTTTTTTTCGCTGTTTTTTTTTTTTTTTGCTATGACGCAAATGCAACAACAAAAAAACACAATTGACAAACACTGATCTCGAGTGTAACGACTATTAGATACCCTGTACGCAAGTCCAACTCGACAAATATACATACTTTCAAATATCACAAATATTTCTATGTAAAATATATATATTTAAGTGTTACAAAAACTATCGGCAGCTTGTTATACCCCATTCACATATTTGCAGGGTAGAAAAAGCAAACAGCTGAATATGATTATTTTGTCTGTTTGGTTTGTCAGAAATTGAGAATACTAAAGTATAAATAAAATTGTCATTAAAATATTAATACTGATGAAAATGTCGCTTGTGGCATTTTTCCCAATGGGAAATTTTCATACCCTGCATTTATGAAATATGCGAAATACAAAATTTATGAAAACGTTGACATTGAAATTATACTTATGACATACATACATACATATATGTATACAATTTCATTTTACTCAATTTCGTCATTTTTTTAATTTACTTAACAATCGTGTGAAAAATGTTTTCTATTTTCAGATCAAACCAAACTTGATGTCTACTATTAGAAATATTATTATTATTATTTTTATTTAGATTTTGAGCTGACAAAGCCGCTTTTTTCCCGTTTAATCCAGAAATTTTCGGTTTTTTTTTTAGTTTTAATAGTGGGAATTTCAAAATTTAATTAATAATTCTAACAATTAGACTGAAATTATAATAAAAGTATAAAAAAAATACTTGGGACATAACAAATTAATTAAGCTTGAAGTCCGTTAAACGATATTTTCTATGAGGTAAGAAACTTTTGGACATTTTTGGCTTGATTTTCAACAATAAAATTTACCACTGCGATTGTTTCAGTTTTATTATAATTCTCTCACGAAATGAGTTAACCGTTGGAACTCGTCATTTCCGATCACATAATTAACATACATATGTATGTACATACAACATACATTTTTTAAATCATAATCTTTAATATTCTTTGACAAAATTTGTTTATTCAAATTCAAGAAATTTAAATTTCAGTATGCAGTTTTTAAGTTACATATACTTTAAGTAATGTAAGTTTATTATGTAACCCGTTTCCCATTGTTATATGGTCATTAAAATGAATTCAAACCAACCATTTTTCCACAAATGACCTCGACCCTCTTTTATCACCCGTGGGGAGGTAAATTTGCCAAAAGAACCATTTTTATTATCATTTGTGTCGAGCTATAAAAAACAATTTGAAGCCAGATGCACAAAAAATAAAAAAAAACCAAAGTTGCCTACGACAGTTTCCAACCGTGGAAGAGGATTTTATATTTTATTTTTTTGGTATTATGATCATTGTTTGACTTTTTTTACCGGCGTTTGGATATTAATTATACTTTCACCAGTAAAACCTCAACAATAAACAAATCACTTTTCCCCGCAAATGTCTGAGCATGTGTCGTTTTATCTGATATAAAACTTTGTTTTTTTCTTCTGTTTTTGTAATTTACCTAAACCTGTTTGAACATAGCACACATTTTGTTTAAACATTTATAACAGTTTATCACCCATTTTCCCTTATTGGTTGTGAAAATTTCCCGTTTTAGTGTTCGGTTATGTCATAATTGGAAAGTTGTATGGATAATTCAGTTTTCTTGCCTTTACGGTTTAACTTGTCAGATGGTCAATCAATCAATCAATCTGTCGGTCAGTCATTTAATCAGATCGTCAGTCAATCAATCAGTAACATAGTCAAGCAGAAAACGAAATAGTCAATTTGATCGTCGGTCAACAAATTTACTAAGTCAGTCAATCAATAAGTCAATCAGTCATTTAATCAGTCAATCAATCAGTAACCTAGTCAATCCGAATATCAAATAGTCAATTAGATCGTCCGTCAATCAATAAGTAAGTTAGTCAATGAATCTGTCAGTCATTTAATCAGTTCGTCAGTCAATCAATCAGTAACATAGTCAATCAGAAAATTAAATAGTCAATCTGATCTTTGGTCAACAAATTTACTAAGTCAGTCAATCAGTCATTTAATCAGTCAATCAGTCAGTCAGTAACCTAGTCAATCAGATCGTCGGTCAATCAATTAGTAAGTCAGTCAATCAATAAGTCAATCAATCCGGCATTCAATCATTTAATCAGTTCGTCAGTCAATCAATCACACAGATTTCGATATACCGACCCAAAAATTTTACTTCAACAACTTAAACACTATCTACGCTTATAATTCGCAACGTGTTAAGGTTCAAAAATTGTGAAAACTCTGCACTGAACGAAATTAAATGAACTTTGCAAATGTTTACCTCAAATATGCAAGAGAAACCCATTGTAAATCATTCAGTTGAAGTTTTGTAATTAAAATGACATTGTAAACCACTTCGTTCAATTTCCTTTCCTTTTCTTTTCGTTTCTTTTTATTTTCTTTCACCTGGCGTTTTGGCACCTGCTTTACATTTACTCTTCGCTTATCGCCTTTTGACATGATTCCGAGGCATTGATAAGTATTTGTTGCGGTTTCCCCTTTTCGATTGCACATTTTGTGTTTGCCTTTGAATTTCATCATCACATGCCGTTAGAATTGAGACGACGCTTTGCAGTCGCAGTCGCTGTCGACGTCGCAGTCACAGTCGTAGTCGCTGTTGACGCCGACCCTGACCGAGCCTGTGCATTACACATCAACCAACTGAATGTCGCAGACTGTGGTTCTTGGGGGGATGGGGAGGGGGGGGGGGGTGTGGATTAGTCACTTTGCCCCAGGCACAGTCACAATTACAGTTACAGTCACAGACTAAATGGCATTTGTTTGTTGTGTCTTAAGGTGTGCTTCGTTTAGTGTTGTTGTTGTTGTTGCTGTGTCTAACTAGCGCACTGATAAGCTCACCAACGTTAAGCTGACTAACGTTGAGCATACGCCACGCCCTCCTCGCTCCCTTTTTGACTGTTTTTCAGTAAAATGCTCAATTTGTGATTGTGCGAAGGTCGCCGATATTTGCGAAAAAATGGCGCCCAACGACCGGCGACTGAACAGACAAAAATTCATCCAATGGCAAATTGCATTGAGCCAACGGCATTTAAAGGTCGTACAATGACTTTATACAGCAACAACAACGACAACATAAACAACAACAACAACAGCAGCAACAATAACAATAACGATGCAAGGCAACACCTGAATGCTCGCTCACTGTTTGCGCGCTTAAAAGCCTTTGCTCTCTCTCGCTCGCGCGCTCTTTGCTGCAGGCAAACGCATTAAGAGAGCTTACTTTAAATGCAGCGACTGCGCTGCCTCTGCTTCCACTGCGCAAAATTCGTTAGTTTGTTCAAATTTATGATAAGTTCTAAGCCCTGCACTGTGGTCCAGAATCCGTTTTATTTTTTGGCATATAGTCAAAATATTAAGCTAGGGACTTGAAATTAGACTATTAGAAAATAGTGTAATATATTTATATAAAATCTAAATATAAAGCTAGAGACTTGAAGACTACCCAGAGCTAAAAGCCTAGGACTACACAAAAATGTACTATATGTATACATTGGATACTACATACCTTTATCTTTATTATCCATATTTTGGTTAATTTCTTTTGAACGAATTATGCTACGGCAAAGAAAAACTGTAAGCGAGTAATTTAGAGCCAAATTCTTTCTCATAATCAATTGTTCACTTTTGAAAGCGCGTAAAAGACTTTCGTGAAGCTTTTAAAAATCCTTTTTTTTTTTTAATATGTATGATGAATTTAGTTTAAGAATTTAAAAGCAAAAATACGATATATTCACACCAAAATTTCGACTTTATGTCAAAAAAACGAATTCTGGACCACAGTGCACTGAAAGAAACTTGAAAGAAATATCATCATTTTTTTTATGTTAGAAATAATTTGCTATTTTAATGTGAATTCACCATGGGAAAGTTGGACATTAAAAATTATGGTTTGATTTGTGCTTATTTCGATAAGCGAGGAAGTTATTTAGATCAAGCTCAAGCAAGAGCGCTACATTATACTAAAAAATTAAAACTCTTTGTCCTGACTGACTGACTGACGTATCAACGTGTAGGCCAAACGGTTAAACTTCGAAAGCTGCAATTTTCACAAAACATAACTAAGACAATTTCATCGTGCAAATAGACGGCGTTTTCAAAAATTCGACTTATAAGTGGGTAAAATTCGGGATTAAAGTTCAGTGAATTGCTTAGTATGAAAAACATTTTTGTTAATTAAGATATCTCAACCAAACTCACAGATTGTATATTTCATGCTTTTACATCCTGATCAAATTTGGTTAAAATATGTATGTATGCTTTATATGCAATTTACTAAATACAGTTTAACTTTTTTAGATTGAATCTTGTATAATTTTTAGCAAATTAAGTTACAACTGCGTTGCGACCACGAGATTAATAAAAATCAATCTTCCGCGCGAATGAAGTTGAATTTGGCAAGTGAATTACAAAGTAAGATTATCATGTGCTCTGTCTCATCGACTACGCGTATATTCGGGGGAAGTACCACAATTTCTGGAAAATTGCTGACAATGCTGATAACTGCTGATAATAAGTGACAGTTTCCATTACAAACTTATTAAATTTTATTTTATAATAAGACTGCTTTCGTAAGCTTATTACTTTGATGATAGTTATTCCGTTTTCTTTGATTCCTCCAAGTTTTAACTGCTTTTCTCTGAATTTAGAATATCATACAATTATGTACGATGTTATAAATACAGTCGAACTTCCCTAACTCGAACTTCTCTAACTCGAATTTTCTCTAACTCGAACAAAATCGAGTGGCAATAGCGTTTACTAAGCAAATTTCATACAATTCTACTTCCCTAACTCGAACTTCCCTAACTCGAATTTCTCCGTAACTCGAACAAAAATATTGGCCCGTACTTCTGTAAGTCGAATTTTTCGGGAAAATCCCCAATAAATTTTGAATTTTTTTTCATTTCTGTTTTGTGATTTTGTTACCGGCTCGTTTGGATATGTAATATTGATGTACATTAACATATGGTGATGAAATATGATAGAATATTGCATCAACAATTATTTAGGCTTGTAAAATTGCTATATAAAAGATGTTCGTAATGTTCTTCTTTGTCAGCGCATCAGTGCAAGATTATTTACCATGGCACACACACGTGTATTAAAATGTTTATCGCTTAAAGAAATATTCAAACTTATTAGTTAAGGAATCAAAAGTGGACCAAAAAAATTGAAGTGGCTGAAAAATATGAAATTTTAGTAAAAACTGTTTTACAAGCTACAAAATTATTTATGATGTCATTTCAATTGGGAAGTTCTTCTAAATACAGCAAAAGAACGAAAAACACAATTTTTGAGTCTATCGACAGGTCCTAAACAAACTGGAATCTGTTTTTTTTTTTTAAATAACAAGAAAGTTAGCAATTTAAAATTTTTTATGAATGAATAAAATTGTAGTTTCTTTTAAAAGACTTAAAAAAAAAAAATTCCCTAACTCGAAGTCTCCCTAACTCGAACTTTTTTCTTGGATAATGGTGATTCGAGTTAGGGAAGTTCGACTGTATATCATGCAATAATAAAATGTACAATTTATTGAAAATGAGATGCGATTGTAGCGCCATCTGTTGTCAGTTGTCGCTTTGATGGGATTATTGATCACTTTCGCTTTAAGCTGTCACGCCTCCCACAAAATATTTGACTCCCTTGTTATGTTTTAGCAACAATAACAACAACAACACGAATTGTTGTATTATTTATTTAATTTGCTGAGTTTTTTTTTTAATTTTTTTTTTATTTTTAGATTGCCCCGCATGTATTTTGTTAATTGTTTTTACAAATTTATTGGGGTTAAGGCCTTCTTGACTTGCCATCGCTGTTGTTGTTGCCCAAAGCGCCAATATTATTCATACGCACACATGTGCACATACATACATACATATGTACATAAACATATGTATTTTATTTTATTTTTATTTATTTGGCGCTTTATTTTGAAAACGTGCGAATTGCGATGCGATTTCTCTTTTTTTTTTCCAACTTTTTCAACAATTTTCGCTTGTTTTTGTTTTCATTTGCAAATTTATTTTCATTATGTATTATGATTGTTATTGTTGTTGTCACTTTTGTACCAAGTGACATTTTTGCGGGGGCGTTCAACATTTTTTCGAATAAAGCAAGAAAGTAAAATGATATTCAAAAGGCCGATGAGCTGATACCCTTTTCTACAGTTACCAGCTGATATTAAAAACACAACTATAGCGAGTGTTATTAATAATATGTGCACACAAAACAAAACGATCTAAACAATTTTCTAATTTTTTATAATTAAATACTTTAAATTGTATAAAAAATAAAAATCTATGCCAATATTCATAAATAAAGCAATAAATTGTAGGGACCGCCAATAATGATTATTCATATTTTTTACATCAAAAAATCATATACAAAAAAAAAAAGAATAATAATGATTATATTTGAGCAAAAAAAAAAATAAAACTCACAAATAATAATTATTTATGATCTTTATTTAATCGCCCAAACTAAAAGTCACTTTTAATTCATGACTTTTGAGTAGGATTTTCCCCCAATATTTTTAAAGATTTTATAAGGATTTTTTTCAATGATAACGATTGAGTTTGAGCGATAAAATAAATTGCTCGAAATAATCATTATCAGGGGTGCCACAGAAATCGCTTTCGCTTGAATTTCACTTCAATTTCATGACATTTCTATGGTTGACATTTCTATGAAAATGCCCATATAGTATGTATCTATGTGTTGCAAATAGCATGACAAAATTGTAATACTCTCCAGTAGAGTAATAAAACCAATTTCTTTTGTAAGCCTATGTGAGAAATAATTAAGTGTCTGAACCTTTCCATAAAATCAATAAACAAAAAAAAAAAAACAATTTAATACTGAAAGTCAACTTTTGACGTCGCTATATAGACGACAGGACAGTACTAAGTACTTACACACATACATACATATATAACTCGTTGAATTGCAATCAAGTGACATAAATACAAATATATAGCGATAATATACTTGTATTAAATACTCAGAATAAATTGATAAAGTTGCTTCTTTATTTTTATCATGTTTACAAGTTTCGGCCTTGGTAACACGATAAATGTGGTTAACACTGAACCTGATTGTTCATATACTTATCTTGTAATTATCTGAATTATCAGTTTATGTCATCGATAATCATAAAAAGAAAAATTAAATAGCCTACAAATTTCTTAAAAAATGTTGCATTTTCTACCTCATAAAATTAATAAAATTTCGATTTTTATTAAAAATCTAACTTTAACTGATTGTATTGAAAAATCTATACTATAGTTTATGATAAATCAAAAAAAAAAAACAGTTTTAGTTGGCAGCAATTTATTTATATACATAAGATGTACATATGTGAATGTATTCGGTTTGTTATTCGTATTTAAGTGTCATCAATAATTTGTGATTTTGTTATTTTCGAGCAACAAACAAAAAAGAAGAAAATTGAGATTTGACGGCGTCTCTATCGCTGTTTGTTGACTTGTCATCGTCGACGTTGACGCTGACGTCGGCATCGCTGTCAACGTCCAACGTCAGCGTCGACATCGCACAGTCGTCTTTAGGTATGTAGCTGCTATAGAATATAATTTTCAAGGTCACGCGCGCATGCGAAAAATTTAGAAAAGGGGAGGCAAACATTACATACAGACACCCAAAGACATCAGCATATGTACATATATATCTATCTATACATGCATGCGTAAATATGTATATACAATATGAATGCATGAATAGAAGTTGAGTAACAACAACAATGGCAATTGCAATCGTTGGGTTGAGCGACCCGCCTAGCAACACGTGGCCAGCCACGCCCCTGGCAAATCGCTCAATGCCCCCCTTTTTATGCCTCTTCATACACACACTCACTCACACACACAGCAAGTTTGTATCTATTTATAGACGCAGCAACGTATGTCCGTAAGTGCAAGTACTTAGGAGTACTGAATGTATGTATGTATATTTGTGTGTGTGTGTGTGTGTGTGTGTATTGCATTGCTTCATGCTCCACGCCCACCCGTTATTTCGCACAGCACTAAATTCGCCGTCGCTTTCAGTCTCCCAATTTGCCGCTCTGCAGTCGCTCTGTGCAAAGACAAACGGACGCAAAGTGCAAACAATGCAAAAGGCAAAAACAACAAATTCGCTCTTTGCTTCGATTATCGCACCCCCTTTGTTTCTTTGTTGTTCGTCTTCTTTATACCCTTGCAAAGGTTAAGTTAATTTTGTCAGACAGTGTGTAACGTCTTAAATGAAACGTAATAGGCAAAAAAAAAAAGAAATTGCACAGTTAATCAAGTAACTTATTTGACATATTAAAATATTCCCTTTTTTTATTTTGGAATAAAATTGGAATACATACATATGTATGTATGTATATTATATGGTTTTCATAGAGAACATCGGTGGCAGATTGAATTTATGGCTCTGTAAGGGTATCAATTCTTCGGCTTGCCAAAGATAACCATTATTCTTGTTTTGTTTTTTTTTTTCATCATACTGGTTTTCTGTTTGTTGCTGCGTCGCGACGCAGCGCGGCGCAGGCATACAAATACAACAGCAACAACATGAAATTGGCAACGTGCGCGAAGTCGCATTTCATTTATCGCTTTGTTGTTGCTGCGCTTTGTGATTGCATATACTCAATTGAAAGTCAAAGTAAAATAGAAAGAAACACACACAAAACTAAAAGTAAAGAAATGAAAAGGAAAAGGAAAGAATAAATCGAATCAATGTGTCAAACTAATTTTTGCTTGAGACGCACCAGAAACTTCTGCTTTGCTTTTAAGCAAGCAAAGTGCAATGTATATACATATGTATGTTGATGTCTACAGGGCATATGTATGTACATATGTGTATAGGTATGAGTATGTACATGTACAGGGTGTTCAGGGGGGTGCCATGGGTGCTTAAAACTGAGATAAAACTAATGATAATAAGCCCAAAATTGATGTAAGTCTTTTCGAAGTGAAAAGCAGGGAATAAATCGTAACCTTAAATGTAAGCCGGCATTAACCGATTGAGATTAGTAACCGTAACTGAAACCGTAATGGAAACAAAAACTTTCAAGCCGAACTAACCGGAACAAAATTTGAATTTATGTATTTCTTATTTGTATTTAGATTTTAAAAAGAGATCTTTAACTTTGAAATTCAAACAAATTTACAAATTCTTATAACTAATTTTTTTCAACTGAAATCATACCGGTATTTCGAAACCGAAACAGACGAAAACTGGTAACCGATGATCGGAAGCCTAAATGCGAACATTCGGTTATGTCCCGGTTTGAACCGATGTTCGTTAAATTTTAAAACATTTTAAAAATGTAAAAGCAAAATATTTATCAGAAATAGTACGTTCAGAATAGTATAAATGAGTAGGTATCACAATAATCTACTTTATTTTGTAAATATTATTTTGTTTAATATTATTATGTAATATTTTGCAAAGCAATTAAGAAATTAAAAAAATCATAAAAACACAATTTGTACTTCATAGATAAATACGTCCCCGAGCCATAAGCAAAAAATGAAAAACAAATCTGTTTGATCATATGATCAATGGAGAAGAATTCAAACAAATTTCCATTAACATTTGTTCTGCACAAATAAAAGAACAATAAAATAAAAAGAACGCAATGAATTTAAGAGCTTGCCAAAGGCAACAAAAAAAAAAGAATGACAAAAGGAAAAACGCTATTAATGCTGCCTGCAGTGGATGGCGTGACGTTGGCGTCGCTGTTGCAGCGCTGCGCTGGTTGTAGCTGCGGTTTGTAGTTCATACTTGAGATGACCTTGAAAAAGTTTAGTAACATTTCGCATTCTATAATTTCGTGGCCAGGCCAGTGCGCGCCGTGTGTCTCCTTATGCTGCTGCTGCTTATTGTTTTGTTGCTCTTTTTTCACTGTTGTTGTCGTTTGTTTTTGGCACCTGATTGGACGCGTCTGCCGCAGCCGTTGCCGCTGCCTGCGTACCTGTTTGCAGCAGCGCAGCTGACGCAAATTCAAACACACACACACATGAACACACTTTCTCACAAAAGCACATAAGCAGAGACTATCACTGAGAGAGCGTAGTATGTATGTATGCTTGTATGTGTATTTCTGGGTTATGGTCAAGGCGACAGCGACGTAGATTTCGAAGGCTACACATAAACATTAATACAAACATACATACATACTCGCAAGAAACTTAATTGAGTATCGCGAGTGATAATTTGTTGCTTTCTTTTGGTGTTTTCATTTGTTTACGCCTTGCCTGCCATGTGACGCGACGCGACGCGAAGCTCCAAACGAAGAGAACACGAAAGAGTTTGACATAAAAAGCAACGACTAATAGAAACTGCGCAGCTTGCTTAATGCGGCCGATTAGACAGCGATAAAGGTGTGTTGAACTCTGCGAAAATACTTCACATACATACACCAATTTAAATATGTACATATGTCTGCAGCAAAACACCCAAAACAAAACACAATATGATTTACTGGATTACATATTACGCCTAAGACTCTGCATATTGTAGATGTGTGTCGGCAAAAAAAGTGTCATTAAAAAATTGTAGTTTACAACGTTTGTTAAAACAATTATTTTATGTGATATTACAAAACGGGCCCGCTCAATTTTAAACTTACGTGAAGTTGGGTGCGCGCAATTCGGGACTCACTTGAAGTTGGCTGCAAGCAACAGCTGTGCGTGTTGACATTATATCGATATAATCGTAGTACACAAAAATAAATAAATAAAAAAAACGAAAACAAAAACAAGCGTTAAATTGATGCAAACAAAATAAAAATAATGTCTTAAATTGATGCGTGTACCTAATCTTGTTGACGTTTCAAATGACAGGTGACTGAAAATAAATTGTTCGAATGTTGCAATTCCGCGGTCGTTTACCAACACTACGTATCCATTTGGCAACTCTGTCGCATTTTCAATTTGCAAAAATAATAAATATTGGTGTCATTCAGTCAACGATTAGAAACATTGGTCAAATGGACAGTGAAAACGACAGCAGCATGGAAATAGATGGAGTTAAGCTTGAAAAGGTAGCCGGTAAACTGTCCCCGCCAGCAGATCAACGCACAATTGGTGAGAGAGAGAGAGAGTCGGCAAAAAGGAGTAAAGTTTTTCCACATGTTCAATTAAAATGTGTGTTTGTTTGCAATTTCAATTTCACAGACAGCGACAGCGATTCGGATGAACAATGGCACTGGCGATGTCAGCCCATCGAGGCGGTCCAGCGGGGCCTGCAGCCATTCGAGCTGGATCATTTGGGACCCGTTGTGCCGAGCGGCCAGCACAGGGTGCTCCACCGGCATCCGATACGCGAGCTGGCCAATAAACCGCCGCGTCCATTTCGCGCCGCACACAAATGGGATGCGAAACATGTGCGACTGCCGTGTGCAGCGGAGAGCAAATACCCTGTGGAGGCCGACGATGGCACATCGGACATCGAGTCGCGTTGGAGCATGATCGAGCGTGCCCTGTTGCGTCCCATTGGCAATAGCAAGCAATTGCAGGCGGCTATTTTGTCCTACAACAGCACATACAAGGGCCAATGGGGATTTGGGGCACTGCATCAGCTGTTCGACGAGGAGCTGGACGAGAGCGAGTCGCGTGTGTTCTTCGAGGATCTGCTGCCGCGCGTGACGCGTCTAGCCCTGCGACTGCCGGAACTCATCCAGGCGCCAATTCCGTTGCTCAAGCAAAATCACACATGCGGATTGACGTTGAGCCAGGAGCAAATCTCGTGTTTGTTGGCCAATGCGATGCTCTGCACATTTCCACGTCGCAATACACTCAAGCGAAAGTCGGAGTACAGCAGCTTTCCAGACATTAACTTCAATAGGTGAGCTAATCCCCGCCAGAGTGTAGAAGATGATGAGATTAAGATTGATTTTTGGTGAACAGGCTCTATCAGTCAAGTGGTCCAGCTGTGCTGGAGAAGCTCAAGTGCATATTCCACTATTTCCGGCGAGTGTGTCCCACGGAAAGAGACGCCTCCAATGTGCCAACGGGCTGTGTGACCTTTGTGCGTCTCAGCGGCAAGCCGGAGGATCAAGTGAACTGGCATCTAAGCGGAGCTGCCTTGTCGGGCATACCCATCCATATCAATGCGGGTGGAACGATTGAGGATCAGGGCATGGGACTGCTGCAGGTGGACTTTGCCAACATGTATCTGGGTGGCGGCGTGCTCGGTCACGGTTGTGTGCAGGAGGAGATACGATTTGTTATCTGCCCGGAACTGCTTGTATCCAAGCTCTTCACCGAGTGTCTGTCGCCCACGGAGGCGCTGCTGATGGTTGGCTGCGAGCGTTATAGCAACTACACGGGATATGCCGGCAGCTTTGTGTGGGAGGGCAATCACGAGGATCACACGCCATATGACAGCTCGCGACGTCGTCGCACAGCCATTGTGGCAATTGATGCGCTCAGTTTTGGCAAAACATCGAAGGCGCAACAGTACCGCGAGGATCTCATGTTGCGGGAGCTGAACAAGGCATCCATTGGATTCAAGCACTTGTTGTCGACACCGGCGCCGGGCGTGGCCACTGGCAATTGGGGCTGTGGCGCCTTCGGCGGAGATCCGTATTTGAAGGCGATCATCCAGATGATGGTCTGTGCCCATCATGGACGTCCGCTGGCCTATTTCACATTTGGCAATTCCCAGTTGCGTGACGATCTGCACGAGCTGTGGAAACTGTTTCGTGCCCATGGCACCACCGTCCAGCAAATGTGGTCAGTGTTGCGTCGCTTCAAAAAAGATGGTGCCAACAAGTCGCTGTATCAATTTGTGCTCGACGAGCTGAGGAAACTGCACAAGCAACCAGAGAAACCCAAAGAAGCGACGCCACAGGCTGTTGCAACCACAGGAACAACAACGACAACAACATCAGGAACAACAACAGCACAACATAGTCCAGATTTATTTGCCGACGACTCGATGGATTCGTTGATCAATGGAGCTTTAATATCGGAAGACGACGACGACGACAATGCCGATGTGGATGCGAATGATGAGGACGATGAGGAGCAGGAGCAGGCAAATGCCATGATGTCGGCTGCCAGTCTAGAGAGTTGTGGCAGCAGCAGCAGCAACAGCACAAGCAACAATACAACAACAACTGTGACAGCAGCAGCGGGTGCAACAACAACAACAACAACAACAACGACAGCAACAACAACAGCAAAAAACTCACCGAAACGTCAATTAACATTGCTCGAGATGCTCGACCGTCATTATGACCAGGCTCATCCCAATGGCTCCAAGCGGCAGCATCAGTCTTCCAAATCGGAAAAGTGTCTGAAAACACGTAAGGACTGCAAGGATGGCGATGCCAGCAGCGGTAGCAATTGCCGTTATTAGCCATAAGCCATTAGCCATTAGACACTTTAGGCCACTTTATAACTATTGCCGTCTCTGTCGCTTCTGTAATCGAATGCTTCTTCTGATTGGCGTGAAATACGTAATTGTTGTTGTCGATTTTAATGCCAAGCATGCAACAAATTGATTTGTATTCAGATCGAGATTATATCTCTCTCTCTCTATATATATATATATATATATATATATATATATATATATAATTAATTATATATATTTATGTCTGTAGAAATGTTTGTAGTTAACCACTTTAGCAAGTAGCAATTGAATCTTTGTCGAGTACTGAAGCATAATATCAGTTAGCTGTAACTAATTAATGTAATTAACTGTATATTAGCATAAATTTACATATGTACTTAGTCTGTTTGTAGCCCAAAAAGTAATTCACTTATCAATTGTTATTAATTAACTTTAAGTTTATTAACACATTCGAGTCGTCTAGCCGTAATATGAACTGTTTGAATTTATTCCATTGAAATTAAACTACTTTTTTTTTTTTCTTATTTATGTATAGTTATTTGTTAAGGTATCTGTGATACAGAATCGAGTATCAGGTTTGTTTATAGTCTACCAATATTTATTTTTAATTAGTTGTTAACTCAATAAATCATCTATCAACTATTGTTTCAGTTGCTTTCGACTGAAAAATATATACAGATTGTATCCGTTAAGCACTTTTAACCTAGCTTAGAATGAAATTGTAATGAAATCTAAGATCATATTGGATTATCCATTTGTACGCTGTTTTGTTTACCCATGAAATGGGTAACAAATCGAAATATCTAATAAATTCGTTTATGTACTATATCAAAGTATAAGGAGGCAACTCCCTACTTTTTATAGAGTATTTACATTAATTCTACAATTGAAAATCAGGGGTGCCACAGAAATTGCTTTCGCTTGAATTCCACTTAAATTTGTATGAAATTTCAGTGAAATTCAAGCAAAAGCCATTTCTGTGGCACCCCTGAATATATCAATTTTTTTTTTAAATTATTGTATTATTTCTCTTGATCCACAAAAGCTATTACTATTATAAAAATTTCTGAAAATTTTGACAAATTTATTTATTGAGGTTTTTGTAATATAATTTTTAGCCCTAGTTCAGCTTTAAAAATATTCTTTTGTATTCTCATCGAATGAATTTATGCATTCCACTGACTTTCCTCAATTTAAGGATTCACACTTCTTCTACTAAAAGGAAACCAATAATTGACTTATAAATTGAGCAGTGATAAATTTACTCTTTTAAATAACTTTTGCTATTCAATATTAATGCTTTATTTAAAAATCTTAAAACAATCTAAATTATTAATTTTTATTCAAATTTTAATTGAAATTTTTCTTTATAATATTAATCGAAAAAAGAAACAGCATAACATTTTTCCATTCATTAAGATAGTTTCATTTGGTATTTAATTTGCGAAATGTGATTCTCCGATGATTCGATCCCAAGTCCCAACAATAATAAAATGTAATCATTCTGTGGCATACAACTTTATTCAGCTACCAATAATGTAATAAAATCAAATAAAAAACAGGGGGGGATATTATAAGTATTAGATTTAGGCATTATTATTATTATGATGAGTTAACAACAACAGGAACTGTAATTGAGGGACTTCAGTAGTGATTGCGACGCTTGTTGGAGGGACAATACTCGGCGTACTCCTCCCAGGTGCATCCAATTTTGGTGCAACACTCGTTGGTTATGGAGGGGGCATCCGAGCGTCTGGTGCGAAGCAACATGTTGGCATAGTTCACATGCAACCAGGTCGATGCAGCTGCTCCAGCACCAGCACCAGCTTCAGCTTTAGCTATGTAACGAATAAATTTCGAATTTATAATCAATACATTTATAATTTTTATTTTTATACTCTTGGAAAGGAAGCGGGCCAGGTCCCAAAAAAATACGCAGTTGGTTAAGTAAAAAATAATTTTAAAAATGTCGCATAGTTTGGAAAAATACAAATAATTTTTCAAATTTTTTTTTTATAAAGTTGTAAAAAACTTTTAGGTGCTTTTTTGTCAAATTAGTTACTTGATATACTGTATATTACCGGTCCATTTTATTAAAGCTATCTTTATGTTCGATTTATTGGTATAGGAAGTACATACATATGTACATAAGAATGTCGGAATTGGATAGATAATCGGACGAAAACTAACCATTAATATGAAAACTTTATTTTTTTTTTGGTAATGTCTGAACCAATTTCACAGTTTATGCATTGACTGTTGCCTTATGTATCTATGTACATCCTGACCGAATTTGATTTAAATCAGTGAAATAATGAAATAAAATGAATGTTTTAGGTGAATTTATGTCAACCAATCTTTTAAGGCCCTATTCTCCTTCAGCTTGCTGTTTTTGGACCTTTTTTGAAAAAATTCTCATTTGAAAACGCAAAAAGATATTTGAATTATGTTGTTTTTTTTGAATTAGTAATGAATGAAAGAAAATAAAAAAATTTTTTTCGCCGCAATATAGGGGCTGTCCATAGATGATGGCACCGTCAAAGTTGGCCCTCAAAAAAAAGGCATGGTGCTGGCGGCCACGATTCCGCCAGTTCTACTGAACCGATTTGGATGAAACAAAGTTTAATCGACGTAGAATTGTCACCATTCTGGCCCGTAGTAAAATAAAAATTTTGCGATTTTTTTTGACAAAATGGCGGCTACTTGAAATTGACAAATCGAATTTGGACCCATTTTTTTGTAGTTTAGTGTAAAAAAAAAATAGTAAAAAAAATCGCCAGAATGGTGACAATTCTACGTCGATTAAACTTTGTTTCATCCAAATCGGTTCAGTAGAACTGGCGGAATCGTGGCCGCCAGCTCGAAAAACGTGGTTTCGAGATAAACGCGTTCAAAGTTTGAAGTTTATTAAAAACTACTCATTTTAGCGAAGACATGACCCCACAAAAATGGCCATATCTTTTAAAGTATTTCGAATTTCAAAAAACCCTTTTAGGGTTATATTCTTAAATGTCCAAGCTATAAAAAAATGCAAAAAAAAAAAAGTCGAAAAAAATTTTTTGCTGAAAGAGAATAGGGCCTTAAATTATGCATCCAGACGGGATTTGGCTAAAATCTGTCTATTATTGTATTATACATACACTGGGCATCAAATCGAAACGAAGTTACGGGTTTGGCTAAGTTCGAATTTTGGTTTTCGGTTATAGGTTACGGAATATTTTCGAAATCGGCTACCGGTTATTTGTTTGTCATTAAAACAAAAATTCTTTAATTAAAAAAAATGTTTCTATTCAATGGTATTTATATTTAATGGTATTTAAATATAAAAATCCAAAATTAGTTTTAAAAACGACGCTTACACATTAAAAACAATATTTAATTTAATGCCCGATTGAGCCGAAACTAACCGTTGTGCATGAATCGGTTACTAAACGGTTATTTCGCTTTGAATGATTTCGGCTTTTCCGTTTAGGTATAATAAAAACACTTTGTTTCGGCTGCGATTTGATTTAGGGTTCCAATTTCAATCGGTTAATACCGGTTAACGGTTACGGTTTTAATCCCTGACTATACATGAAGCTGTCATGGTGTCGACTGATTCTGATTCTGCAAGGGCATCAAAAATTCGGCTCGCCGAATAATTCCATTCGTTCTAGAATTAAGATGTTACTTACGACTATAGCTGCCCTTCGAGATGACGAGATGACGATCGTCGCCAGTCCTTTTCCGATTGCGTCGCGACAGCCTGTAGATGTCCTTCTCGCAGGCCCAGAACAGCTGTCGAACCAACTTATCCCGACAGCGCGAATGCTTCTCCTGGTGCCAGACGCTCTCCCAGTCCGACTGAGAGCTGCCAATCAATCATTTATTTATTAAGTGTTTCTAATACTTCCTATATTTACATATGCAATTTATTTTACTTAATTATACCCTGTGCCCATTAAAAATTGTCAAATAGGGTATATTAGATTTGTGTAATGTATGTAACAGGCAGAAGGAAGCATCTCCAACGCCATAAAGTATATATATTCTTGATCAGCATCAACAGCCGAGTCGATATAGCCATGTCCGTCCGTCTGTTTAAACTCGTCGATCTCAGGGACTATAGAAGCTAGAGACTTTAAATCTGGTATGTAGGTTCCTGGATACAGGACGCTGCTGATCAAGTTTGTTTTTAATTTTGGATCAGACCACTATATCATATAGCTGCCATAGGAACGATCAGTCGAAAATCAAGTCTTAGTATGAACAACTCTTTTGTGGTTTGAGATATCTGAAACACACTTACAGAATATGCATATGGGATGGTATTGGAACCATTGATCGAAAATTAAGATTTAGTATGAAATTTGTTGCTGTTTTTGGAGATATCTCAACCAAACTCACAGATTGGAAATTTTCTTTTACATTATGATTGAATTTGGTTTAAATCGGTTCACTAGATCATATAGACAATTTTGACAGTTTGTCGAAAATTTAATGCGGCAACATCAAACCTTCGGTGTCCCTAACGGCGTGAAAATACAGGGTATCTTACAGTCGAGCACACTCGACTGTAGCGGAGTCCTCTTGTTTTTTCCTTGTATTCATTGAAGAACTCTTATAAAAAACTTTTAATGAAATAAGTTTTTTTTCAATAAGAATTGAAAATATGATTTAAAAACTAAAATTAAAGTTTATTCCGTTTCCAAGATACAAAAATGGTATTTCTAAAATTTTCTCATTGCTCTAGGTAATTTTTGTCAGTTTTCATTTTTTGAACTCATTACTTTTATTTGCGATCCCTGCTTTTTCATTGATTAAAAGAGCCATTCTAAAATCAAGTTTAAAATACTTAATTTAAGCATGCATTTTTTAAGTATGTATTCAGGATTAATCTGTATAATTATGCCTGTATCAGGATTAAAATGGGAAAATAAGCCCAAATTACTTGATTCAAGCTAAGAAATTCTTAAAATGTCCCGTTGATCACCACATTTGCTGAGCGCGAGAGGAAAATTCTCTCTCGGCCTCTCTCATTTCAACCGGTCCGGTGGCTCAGTGGTTAGAGTCGCCGACCTATCACATAATTAGAACTTCCAGTTTGAAAAAAAACCTGGGTTCGATTCCCCCCGTCAATTGTAGTCAAACATGTGTTTTTAAGTTTTTCGGAATGAAACGCAAAAATAAATAATTCCCGTCATTAAAAAAAAAATGTTTAAATGTAACGAAAAACATTTTAACTATTAAAAATTTTTTAGCCTGAATTACACAATTTCAGGATTGAATTCGGGATTGAAAAAATCAAGTATTTCATACTTGGTTTAAGAAAAATCCGAGAATGTCCCACTTCTGACAACGTTTCGGATTGGATTCGGGCTAAATATCCCGGATTTTTGTTTCTGTGTAGATTTGTACGAACTTACCGTTCGCGAAAGAGCAGCTCCAGACCCTCCTCGGTGTGCTGCAGGGCATTCGGAGTCTGGATGAGCTGCAGTGCCAGGAGGAGAACAGCACCACGGAGAGTCCAGTTGCGAGGCTGGGCGACAGCTCCTCCGATTTGGCCCTGGCTCATGGCTTCTCACTTCTGACTTTAGTCCAGATAAGTGGAGTTGAGTTGAGTTGATTTGAGGGTCCTGTTGGAAACTGGAGACTGGAGATTCGCTCGGCTCGGTGGTCACCGGGCAACTGAACAGTTTGCAGGCTGCGCTCGCCGGTTTTGAAATATAACCGGGTCGGCAAACTGACGCCAATCTCTGCATAATTAAATGAAATGCCGCCACTCGCTTTATTTGAACTAATGAGGTGTGCATAGAGCAGCGCCAGCAGGGAGAGAGCACCGAAAAGGGAATTTCAATAATACACCCACATATGTACACACCCACATATGTACACACATTCCCGTCCAGTTGGCGGCTGGCTAATGAAGAGCAACGGCACACAATTGTCCGGTTCACCTGACGCTTATTGTCTTGTTTATTTCTGGTCCGGCAAGCAAATTGGGCACTGCAAGTCCTCCGATCCCGCGATTCCTACGATTCCAGCAGCTGCTGTTCACCTGTTCACCTGTTGACAAACAAACAACATAAAATTTACCATATTACGATTATTTTCTGTTTGCATCGTAAAATTTTTCCCAGTTCCCAGTATCCACTATCCACTATCCAGTATCCAGTTGTCCACTTTCCCATTTTACCACCTGGAACAGGGAACACTTTTGGTCCTCGCTTGTCTCCTTTGCCATGTGCGATGCTATTTAGTTACAAATTCGCATAAATTTTCACAGCTACAGTGCAACGAAAATTTCTATTTTCTGTTATCTTCTGTCATGACTTTTTTATCATAATAAAAACTTATATTCTAAAATTGTTTGTATACATATTTCGGATGAAAAGTCTTTCATTCACTTAATTTAATTGTATGTCCAGAAAATCGAACTAAATTAATAATAAATAAATAAAAATAAAAAATTTAAAATAAATAAAAATTTGATTTACTTTTTTAAATAACCCTTTTTTGTTAGCTTTTTTTCTATATGCTGTTATTTAATTTTATTCCAAGTTGTTACTGTTCAAACACTTAAATTTACAGTGCGCCACTAATGTCTTCATACATCATAAACTTGTCAAATTTGGGTATAATAAAGATGTTTTCATGCGGGTTTTTTATATTAATCGTTTATTCACTTAAATTCCGTTCGAATGATACAAAAAATTCTATAACCCATTAAGTATCCATGGAAAATTTTGAGTTTTAGAAAAAGTATATTTTTCAACTTTTTTCTCGATTTTTTCAAAAAAATATTTTGATGCCGAAAAATTCTAAAAAAAAATCCTAAGAGTAATTGTAAAAAAAAAATGTTCAAAAATATTTTTGCTAGTATTTTTTATGATTTTTTGAAAATTGCAAAAATTACTATTTTAACCCCTTTTTCTCTTATTTTCAAACAAAAAGTTGCTTTTTACGAATTTTCAAAACATCATAAAAAACACTATCGAAGAGATTTTTGAAAAAAAATTTTTGTAGGCACTCTTAGAAATGTTCTAAGATTTTTTTGCATCAAATATTTTTTTGAATAAAATAGAGGAAAAAAGGTGAAGAAGACTTTTTCTAAAACTCAAAATTTTCCATGGGTACTTAATGGGTTAAAGAATTTTTTGTATCATTCGAACGGAATTTAAGTGAATAAAAGATTAATATAAAAAACCCGCATCAAAACATCTTTTTTATACGCAAATTTGACAAATTTATGGTGTATGAAGACATTAGGGGTTCACTGTATATTGTAAAGGAATCGTGCGTTGTTTTATTTTTTAAATTTATTTAGGAACTTATTTAGTTTGAAAAATAATTGAATTACGGGTACAGTTTATGAAGAATCTGTGGATTATCGAATGAATTATATAAAATAAAGAAAGTTTTAATTTGTCTAGTGTTTATTTTCCGTTTTTATTAGTTTTATTTGAAATTTTACATTTTGTATAGAGTAGAGAAAACAGAATAATCCCATGCGAGTCCATATCCAATGTATAAAATGAAATTTAGCCTAAAGGGAAATTCGTGTCCTTAAGGCAGAAAGGCGAAGAGAAATCCAATTACGCAAAAGACAACCAAATAAGTTAGAACAAATTTAAGGAATTTTTCAGTGACTGGAAACCAGACTCTTTGGGGTCGAGCCATATTGGCGCAGGGAGTGCAATCAATAGTGTTCAAGTTGTTGTTGTCAGGACGATCGATGTCCTCCAGATGCATCTGATCACTAAGATCAATGGTCGAAGTCGACTCGTTGCGATTGCTAATGACATTCGCCGTTAAATATTTGAGATAAATCGGCCGACTTAGGAGTCTATCGATAGTTGTCATATCGATTTCAGTTCGATGTCCGATCCGAGGTGCTGGTCGAACCACGACAAACTTGGCCAATGGCAATTGACGTTCGGATGGAGAAATGAAATCGAAAGTCGAATCGGACAGTTTTGAAATTTGCAAATCGGATACACTATACCATATCGGATACATCACTTCCATATCTTTAGTTCCATTCGAATTCCGCTCCACAATCTGTTGTTTAACGATTGTTGATTTCAATAAAGTTGTAGTTAGTTTTTCCATCGGATCATTATTATTTACCTGATTAGTGCTCCCATTGGAATCACCCGAACTGTCACCAAGTGTCGTGTCCCTGATAGAGTCTCCCATGGTCGACAAGTTTGGGCTGGAGCAATGTCCCTTTTTGCCCTGCCAAAATGGCTTGAATGGATCAATTGTAGTGGCAATAAAATTGTCCGTCTTTTCCATTTGGTTTTGTAGTAACGCCCCATTTTGGGGCACATCAGTATTATCCGGAATGTGCACTTTTTTCGACTCTTCCAATAGATATTGAGCATATCGCTCATTGATAAATGGTTTCAGTTTCTGAATTACCGCTAGCACATAACTCTTTCGAAACAATTTATAGCTGTTCACTTTGAACTTTGGTTGCTAATAATGAAATAAACAAAAAAACGAAATACAAATGTATCCAAATTTACAGTGGCAATTATTTAACTTACGCGTATCTGAGCCATGGTTAAATTACAATAGAACTTCTTACAAATTGCTTAAAAAATATATATATTTTTTTTATCAGTCTATCTACTATTTGTTGAAAATCTCGTGTGATTGTGATAATATATGAGTTCTTTTGTTATGATCCAAATACGATGCTTGCTACGATCCAATTTTCGTTTGAATCTCATGTCATATTTGTAGTAAATCTGCTAATCTAAGTAGTCAGTTTTCTAATGTAAATTATAAAGTGTTTTTATACGTGTCAAATGCAAAATAAATAGATATTTTGAATGTCTCAATTACTACATATATTTCGGAATGATTTGATGTTAAAATTAGGGTGATTGGAGCATTAAAATATAATTTTATACCAACTTATTAGAATTGTTATCGCTTTTACGCAGTTTTTGTCAAGCAAATTATTGTTTTGAAAAACATCGCAGTCGAATGTTCTTAAATAGTTACTTTAACTTAAGGGTTAATTAGAAATCTGCTTATATTTTAAGATTCTTTGAAGGCTTCAAATGTTGAACATTCAACTCTTCAATTTGGAGATCAGCTCGCGAAATGATCAGGAAAATATATTAATCTATTTTCTATTCTTTTTTTTTCGAAAACTTTCAATGTAATTGAAAAACAATTTAATTTTTCGGATTGTGTTTCGCGAACTCGAATACGAATTTGGCTGCATTTTGAATTGGCCTCGTACCAGGGCTGGCAGCGATGTGTCCAGTTGGTATTGTTGCTGTTCCGCCCACAAAAACGCAATTTCAAAGCTAAATAATGTCACTGTTTACGCATGTTGCCAATTTACTTGGCTAAAATCTGCGCAGGTCGGTTGTCAAGTGGATTTCTGTTTGCCTTTAGCCGCGATAGCCGCTGTTGCCAAGCTCAGTATTGCATTGGGAGCCCTTGAAGATGGTACACACGCGCAAAGGAGACACAAATTTATTTATTTATTTTTTTTTTAAATATGCTGAAATGAGTCTCAACTTAGTGCAAGTGCTTGTGATAGTTGCCGCATTATTATTATTATTATTATTATCATTTAATCAAAAAAGCTCGGCACTATAAAAAATAGAATAAATGTAATTAAAACAAAAATTTTAGTATTTTAAAAATATACTTCAAGTTAGTCTTAGCAGCTGGAGGGTGAGTTAGTAATAAGAAGAACTAGAATTTCAAATGAATAGTTGGAATATTGTGACCAAGATGACATATAACATAAGGGCATTTCCACAGAAGGTGAAATTTTCTTCCAAAAATATATTAAGTTATTTGTTTAAGCAATATACGCTAAAAGAAATTCAATAGGATGAACATATAGATTCTACATTTGAATAAATTCACTTTTTGCCATATTTTTGCCCATTTTCTTAAAAATTCACTTCCAAAATGGACCGTTTGTATTCTAACGATTACACTAAGTAAGATAGTAAGATTGTAACATGAACCATTTTAAGACATAGAAATATATTGAATGTCTAATTTAAAACAAGTGTTTAGTTTTTAGAACAAATTCTTGGCACAAACTAGGTGGAAATCTTGTCACGTTCGCGATGTCGCTTTACAAATCACTAATAAAACTTGTTAAATAAATAAAATATTAGTAATATATCAATATAATTCCTTTTAATAGAAAACTACATTATTTTATTGTGGTGTAAGAGTATTTAATTCCAAATTACGCGCCACCTTTTACTGACTTTCGCATTTTTCAAGATGAAGTGAAAAACGAAACATTTTTTGTCGCGTTCGCGATGCATTGTTTTCTATAAATAATTCGAAAACGACAAGTCCTCAAATCTTGTCTTTTATAATAAATATAGTGTTGATAAAATGCATTTGATACGTAAAAGAACATTTTTGAAAATGTTAGTTTTTACCATTTTTTTTTTCATTTAAAGACGTACGAATGTCGCGATCTCGAACCTGGAAATTCCCATATGCAAAGGTGAAAATTGTATAAAGAAACGGCTTTGATAGTTTTTTTTTAGCAGATAGGCAAAAAGTTCTGAATGACTGGGCCGAAATCAAAAGTGGATCCCTTGGATATTCGATCGATTCAAGCTAAGTGTAACGCGAGCATAAAACTCAATCCTTAAGCCCCATTCAGACGAGCACTTTTTCACCGACACTTTTTGTCATATTTTGTCAAAATGCTGTCCGTGTCGCGTAACCATACAAAATTTCAAAGCGTCGGTAAAAAACCGATGCTCACCGATGGAAATAGAACACGTTCTATTCCATCGGTGAGCGATGGTGAGCGACACGGACGGTTTTGTGACAAAAAGTGTCGGTGAAAAAGTGCTCGTCTGAATGGGGCTTTAAGATAATCTTCTCACAATATCCTCTAGCTTCGATCTTAAATAAGAGGAACTCATGCATTACAGCAATCAGCTGAAGACATGTTCGGAAAATTGAGCTGATGAATAAACAACTAAATACATAAGCATATATTAGTGAATAAATTAATACTTACAAAAAGCCTCCATTTTATAGAATAATTTAAATAAATTTTAAAAAATAACAATTTGTACATGTAGTATAAGTTTTATTAACACAATAATTAAATTTATTGTACAAACATTCATATTCAAATACAATATAATTCAGTTTTGTTTTTTCGTTTCCGTTTCCCTTTGTGTTTTCTTTTTTTTCTGTTTGAATTCTTTTAGAATTTGCATGACTAGTGATACATATCAAATGTTATTCTTTTGTTTGCTTCGCAATTGTGCGACTGGTGAATACACTATGAATATATGTATGTTTTGTACGTAATAAGTAGTACGTACATCTAAACAACTTTTATTGTTAAAAAAAAAAGTGTTTTATGTATAATATTTAAAATTTTTACAATCAATTTATTTGTTTTTGCTTAATTTGTCTTAGCCCTAAAATATTTCAATTTCAATTTGTATTTGTATTTGTTTATTGTTGGTTTGCAAATCGTTAAATTCAAATATTTTTCAATTCCACAACTGTGCTAGGAATGCAGTAGGTTACATTTACAATTACAATCATATGCATATAACACACAATAAATCCAGTTGTCTTTAGCTTAAATTTCGTCTTAAATTATTCCTTTCTCTATTATGCTCTCTCTCTCTGCCTCTCTCTCTCTTCAACCGTTTTGTTACCATTTTTTGTTTAATATTTATCTTACAGCTACATTTTAGTTCGGCAATGCCGAAGCAACTGAAAAATAAAAAAACAATGTGAATCAACCCAAAATCAAAATACTTATTCAATAGTCAAATATAAATATATCATTTACATAAACATTTGTAATTTATTCATAATTGATAATAATTTAGCTATAATTTAATACGTTTTAATGGTCTTGGTATTTCAACAATAATATATGTTTAATTACTTAACTTAATTTTACACAATGCTCATTCCTCTGGCAACTGCCGAAGGATTCTAGAATATAGGGCTTCGATTCCAATTATATATTCGAATTGTAATAATACTTTCAATTGGTGACTTTGGTTGATATCTGTGAATCATTAACTAGACATTGTTTACTATTACTACGTTTAAGCCATAAAATTCGTGATTTCGCAAAGTCTTCAGACTTTAAAAGCACGAAAATTCAAGCATGCTAATTTAAGTTTTAAAAGAAACTCCATGTTTTAGCTCTGTGTGTTAATCGAATTGAAGGAGTGATTATAGCCTAAACGAAACCGCTTGAAAAAGACATAATTTTGATCCCGATGTATATACTTATATTTCTCATTCACAATATCATCTGCAAGAGCATAAAAACAAGGGGAAAGTGTGTTCAGGGATTACAAAAGTCAACAGATACGTGTTCTCAATTCGTGTTATATTATAGTCAACAAACTTATTACCGAAATTGTTTTGAAGGACTTGTGAAAATAATTTGAAAATATTGAAATTATTGAACGGTTTTATAATTGAGAAAGACTTAATACTCTGGAAAGTCGATCTACTATCAGGGGTGCCACAGAAATCGCTTTCACTTGAATTTCAATCCGCAAAATAATTTTGTGCGGAACGAACTAGCGCTAAATCCGCTGGCGTCCAATGCTGTCACTTAGTCCGATTTAGATTTTCGAAGTCAAGTTCAGCGATGCCACATTTTTTAGTCAGAATTCGAAGTAAGGTATTTAAAAAAAATATATGGAACTACTTCAGTTTTCTTTAAATTAAGCATTAAAAAATTTGGTCTTTTGAGGTAAATCAAGTTATACTGATAAAAACCTTTAACTTATTGTGCAATTTGTGAAAACATTTTTAATAAAGAGTTACCAGACTAATGGCATACAATTGCTAGAGTTGTCGAGTAACTTTTATATTCTCGCGCCAGTTACTTTTAAATTTTTTTAGCTAAACAAAATCAATTATTACATAAATAAATTAAATTAAATTGAAAAAGTTGCTAATCAAACTCTTGTGTAAATTAATCTGAGGTGTCAACCCTTAGCATCCTAGTTCGGTTGGTGAAAATGCTAAAAAGAATTAAATCTCTCGAAGCTCTGTGGCAACTCGGAAATTTCCGTGCGGAATTGCTTTCTGCGGAATTCTATTTCGCTTGCGATTTCTGTGGCACCCCTGTTAATGTTGCAATTTGAATGTTTTTTTGTTGTACACATTGTTGGAAATGTAATTGAATATGTTTTATTATAGCATAATAATAATTACGAATAATATATGTATGTACGAGTATATGTATACAGTTGACTCATCGCATTCTACGACTTGAGTATTTTTTGCAGCACATTTTAGATCAAGTTGTTCTGCGATAAGAAAGAATCCAAAGACACATCAATTTTCACTTTAAGGATTCTTTTATAGCTGGAACTCAATGTGCTAGCTTTTATCAACTTAGTTACATACATGTATTTTGTATAAATCACATTACATAATTACGAGTATATTTGCTTGCATCAAATATTTGAATATAAGTAAGTACTAGTATATGTTTATAGTAATCTCTTGATATATACACACACACATGTACACTGACACATACACAAACACAAACACAAACAAAAACGCATGCAAGTTAGCCTATAGACACACAGGAATTTTGTTAATTAACATTTGTTTATTTAATCCTATTTTAATCCAATTTTATTGACATCTGAATTAATGACCTTCAAAGCATTTGAAGGAATTCATTCGATTACATTTTTTAATGCTGTCAAAGTTAGCCTGTAACTTTAAAATTAAATTTAATTACATTATTTACTTTGCACTTTTGTTGTAGTATTTTTCAAAATGTTTCTCATTCTCACATATTGTACATATGCAAGAATTCATACAGTTAGTTTTGTTGGGAGTTCTCCCAAAGAGCTTAAATTGCTAAATTAACTAATTACATATATTGTTGTTTTATATTGTGTTTCAATTGTTGTTCCTTAGCGTACCAGCAAAAGGAATTGGTACGGTGTCGTTTCGTTTAACATATCTTATGCTTTATCAAGTAATATTCCAATATATTTCCATAGAAAAATTAAATATGTACATGAGTGGTAAGGGGTGTTTTTAAAAAAACGCTGAAAATAAATTATGTTCAGTAAGTATATTATAACAGGTGAGAGAGATTAAACAATTGAAAATAGCGTACTTAAAATAAATATCTAAACCGATAGAATTGTGAATATTTTTTCTTATTCTTTACTTGAATCAATGTTTAAAATTTCGAAATAGAGTTCACTTTTCTTGATTAAAACTTTCGTCACAAAGATTTAAATAACAAACAAGGAGTTTACAGGGTATATGAATGTCGATTTACGTTTACAAATTTTCCAATACTCGAATTAGAATATTTGTTATAAAAAATATAGTTACATGTATGAAATTATTGATCTAATGCTTAATCAACTAGTTATGCAACACTCAGCACTATAATTATACATATACTCAGCACATATTAAATGTGTGCGTTTAATAGTTTATCAATATGTACTTTAATATGCATATGTAATATTTGCATTAGGTAACTGCATTAATTTTAGTTAAAAACTGTCTAATGGACTTTTGTGGTCGCACTGTGCACAAAACTCCAATCATTTATCCCGAATTGCCAACTGCAAGTAAAATAAAGAGAGAGAAAATATATATATAAACGGGTAAGATATATATGTATATATATACGGGTTAAGTTACCAGCTTAGAGCATTTCAGGATTGGACGTGCCGTTGCCGGTTGTTCGAGTTGTCTTTGTTATCTGCTGGTTGTTCATGATTGGAGGCGGGCTGCCACACCAGACCACCTGAGGAGGGGTGACAGAGGGTTAAGTAAGTGGCCAGCAAATGTGGATACGCCCAGAGAAAAAGCGTCTGATATTTTAATTATTTAGTTCAAAAAATTTATACAATTTTGGAAACAAATTTAAACAGGTTTAAATATTTAAATTCGTTGAAAAAATTTTCAACGATAAAACTAAATTATAAGAGTAAAGTGTTTATTTAAAAAAAAATGTATTTTAGTACAAATAAGGTTTAAGACTTTCCAATAGTTGACTCATATATTTTTAACTCATTTAACTATAAAAATCGCTGGTCTTGAAATGAAAAAATAAAAAAATATGAAGCATATTTATTTTGAGCATAACTTACTTTAATTTTTAAGTAAATTAGATTTATTACGTAAAACCAAAATAAGATTTTGTATTAATTTTCAACGTTTTGCACTTATAACTTTGACATTTAAGTAAGCTTTTAGTTCATTTAATAACCAATAATTTACTTAAATTTTAAAATAAATAAGGCTTTTTACGCAAATATATGTGACATTTTTAATTTTCAATGTTTTTCACATTGACATAAATTTAAATTTAATTTTAAAAAAAATTTAAGTTTTAAAAAATGTGAATTTAAATTTAATTTTTAACCTCATATTCAATTTTAGAGGGTCAAAAATTAGCCTAGAAAAGTGGTTTTTAACGAAAAAAACACTCATTTTTTTATCGCAGCATAAAATGGGTTAAGTCTATTTTTTTTTTTTTTAATTTTTATACATTTTCTATTTACTTCATGTATGATAAAATCCAATTGATTATGCTTATTTTCTCTGGGAGTATTCTCATAAAATGAACATACCTTGCGGAATGCCTTGCGAAAGTTGTCAGAGAGAAAGGCGTAGAGAATCGGGTTGATGCAGGAGTTTGTGTAGGCCACCACATGGGATATTATCTGAATGATGACTGTTAGATGTGTGCCGCCGTACATGTTCAGAGCCTTTAGAACCAGAATGACCTGCAAAAGAACCGCAAATACATATTATTGAAAGTTTTCTTCTGCTTTCTGTTAATTGCATTTGTAATCGGGAAGCACATTGATTTTGAGCAAACACTTCGAATGCAATGCAAATGAAGGGCCAAACTGTCGAGTAGTCATTTAGTCAAATAGTCAGTCTGTCAATCTGTTAATCAGTCAACCAGCTGCTGCTTCTTCTTGTCGGGCTTATTAAACATTTTGAGTAAATAAATTGCGCCATTTGCTTAGCGCAAATGTCAATTTGTTGCCTAATGACAGGCAACAACTACAAATACGTTATGTGCGTTTCTCAATGTCTCTGAGTGTAAGTTTGAGTTTGAGTGTATTCACAAGTTCGAGCTGCGAGTATTTACACAGTACTTGTCATCTGTTTGCCAACAGAACCGAACAGCTGCTGCTTTATTTAAATTGTGTCACTTCAAGTCTGTTCAGACATATGGCAATGACACTAGCCGCAAATATTTTAGTTGGAAATCGATTGAGCTTGAAGCAGCTTTGAAAGCACATGAAAGCTCTAACCTAACGTGTGTGCATTTATAGCTTTCGAAGCTTTTAAATTTGACCAAAGCTTCAAGTCCACAAGCTAAATATGCCTTAAATCACTAAAAAGCTCTCTACATATGCTACTCAAGTTTATGAAAGCTTTCTAAGGTCTTTACCAACTGTACAATTGACAACTTAATTCTTAAATTAACACTATATTCTCAAATCAATGCATTTTCCAACTCGTGATAGTATTAAAGCTGCTCGTTGACAGCTTTGTCATAGAATTTTAATTATAAAGGAAGCTGGCCAGAAGTTATACTTACATGTATTGGCAGCCAGCAGATGGCAAAGGCCAAAACCACAACAACAACCATTCGTGTAACGCGTCGTTTCCCCTTGCTGCAACAGAAAGAGAAGGAGAGAGATTGTTATTACTATATAGTAAAACTAATACGTTTGTGTGTGCATCTAAAAAAAAAAAAATGGAGAGTAAAACAAATATAACTGCAGATGAGTTTGCATTCACAGACTGATTTATGAACTGATGCAATCCAAAACTCGCGCCTTTTTCAACAATTGCCGAATGCCAAATGCACAACGCGAGTCACACGGGACGTATACGTAATTTGCATATAGACATGAGTATTTCGATATACATAAATGTACAATGTACATACAGCTGCGGTCAAAAAAATAGTAGTGCTCTTTCTTTTACTATAACAGCTATTGTAAGTCATGTATTCAAATTTAAAAAATATATTTGGAAAGGTCATCTAAATTCCGTTTGAATGATGTATAACTTTCCTTAACCCATTAAGTACCCATTGAAATATTCGAGTTTTAAAAAAAGTAAATTTTCCAAACTTTTTTCCTCGATTTTTTCCAAAAAATGTTGGGATGCAAAAACATTCTTCAAACAATATTAGGAGTGACTGCAAAAAAATATTTTTGCTAGTATTTTTTATAATTTTTTGAAAACTGCAAAAAAGGCACTTTTTGCATGAAAATGAGGAAAAATGGGTTAAAATGGTCATTTTTATGATTTTCAAAAAATTACAAAAAATACTAGCAAAAATATTTTTGAAAATTTTTTTTTGCAGTCACTCCTAATATTGTTTGAAGAATGTTTTTGCATCCCAACATTTTTTGGAAAAAATCGAGGAAAAAAGTTTGGAAAATTGCCTTTTTTTAAAACTCGAATATTTCAATGGGTACTTAATGGGTTAAGGAAAGTTATACATCATTCAAACGGAATTTAGATGACCTTTCAAAATATATTTTTTAAATTTGAATACATGACTTACAATAGCTGTTATAGTAAAAGAAAGAGCACTACTATTTTTTTGACCGCAGCTGTACATATATATTAGACTCACAGTCACATTAACACCCAGACTCAGACTCAGACTCAGACTAACACTTCACACACGTTGTCGCAGCAAGTCATACACACAATATGGAATTGGATTCTTGATTTCTCACTGCGCCAATGAGTCAGACAAGGAGGGCTTTTAGCACATCACGCATACGCCGCATGGGACGCGCTTTAAAGTTGAAAGACGCAATTTGTAACATGTAATGCGAGTCACAATTTTTGTTTACACAGCGCCCATTATTTCTTTGTTCTTCTTTCATGCCTTTCTGCTCATTTGGTTTTTTTTTTTTGACTGTCATGCTCTTCTCAACCATTCACTTTGTCAATTTCCTGTCGCCACCTTTCTAAACTTTTTTTGTTTTTGGCTTTTTGTTTAAACAACTTGTAGGTTAATATTTTATTTCGTCATCTGAAAAAGTTGGCTGCGTAATTTAAATACGTTCAAAGACATTGTAAGATGAGAAATATTTAGCTTAATTTTTAGTGAGTCATCTTACAGTAAATTATAAATAGATTGATAGTAGAATACGAACCAGCAACTCTTACATAAATTGAAAGAAATATAAAAAGGCAATTTATGAGACCTTTAGCTAAGATTCCTAATATTTGTTATTATAAACACAGATTTAAATAAAAAGTATACAATATTATTCCATGTAAAAATAAGGTTGCAAATAGAATTAAAAAATATTAGTTCTTATAAAACTGAAAATTTGTTCATTTGAATACTCTCAGTAAAATTGGAGAAATTCGTGATCAGAAATGGTTTCTATAAGCTATTGCAAAAATTCGGATACACATAAATTCGTAATGAAATTAGTATGTAATAATTATAAAACAAGCCGAAGTTAAATTATTAAGAATGATTGGTTTATTAATTCCGATTCTATTTTTAAATTGGCATTTTATTTAAACCTGTTAAAATCAATTGTTTCCAACTCGAGTTATTTATTGTTTTAGCTCACGAAAATATGATGAATCGTAGGAGATTTAAGCCATGTGCGCACCTTAAATTCATTGAACTGCAATAAAGCAGCACAAAAGCCAATGGAAGGTGCGAAGAGCAGAGAACAGAAAGCAAGCAGCCATAGAGAGAGAAATAGAGAGAGAGTGGGAGAGAGAGAATGACAGTGAGAGTGAGCACTTAAAAATTTATGAGCTACGCCCACAACGTTCTCTGCTCTGTGAAATGCCTAAGCGTAATAAAAGGGCATTCATCATGCCGCATGGGGCAGGTGCAGCAACCGCTGTGTGTCGCCAATGTGTGTGTGTCGAGCAAACAAACAAACAAACAAACACACTAAAAAACTAGTCGGCGGTGCTACAGTCGAGCGGTACTCGACTGTCGGAGACCCCGTACTTATTATAAAGATATCTCAAACAACAAAAAGATTTTCATACTAAGACTTTATTTGGACTGATCGTTCCTATGGCAGCTATATGATATAGTAATCCGATTTCAATCAAATTTGGTCAGTATGTATGGGACCATCTTTTATGCATATTCTGTCAGTTTGGTTGAAATATCTCAAACAGCAAAAAAGTTTTCCATACTAAGACTTGATTTTCAACTGATTGTTCCTATGGGAGCTATATGATATAGTAGTTCGATTCCAACCAAATTTGGTCAGTATGTATGAGACCAACTTATGTGCATATTCTGTCAGTTTAATTTAGTT
>JBAMBK010002232.1:0-27526 GCA_037043435.1 Drosophila suboccidentalis | reverse complement strand
GCTCACATATATTCCTAGAGATGCAACAAACACGATAAAATCGTTATAAAATCGTTATATATTTTCTCAAGAAATGTACACACAATTTTCGCTCATTTCCTTGAATTTTCACACCTGTGTATACTTGATTTCCCTGGAACAACAGGTTTAAATTTGTAATTGAAAGTGAAATGTAATCTATGTACTTATCAAAAATCTGCCAGTTGTTCTGAGACTTTTCCAGTTCATCTATTTTTCTTCCAAAGGCAGCTGGACACAACAGCTATCTTATCATTAAAGATAGTTTATTATCAAGGTTTATAGTTTAATCTGTGCCTAGCATTCAACTTGTTCCAAGGTGAAAATTCTGCTTTGTAAAACCGCAAAGAATTCCACATGCAAAAGGCAATTGAGACGGGCCCACGTGTTGTATACGCAATGTATCAATATACAATTTTAGAGCATTCAAAGTTTTCAGATACATAATAATAATTGTTCTGTCCAGACTTTCAGCTACCCTAACTTTTTTGTAATTTAACCTGATTCAACAATTAAAATGGTTTTTTTTTTAAATACATTTTATAAAAAAATATTTATTTTCCTAGCAAACAATTTCTAAAATTAAACATTTAACAAGTCAATATTACTTTTGCCATAATCAATACACTTAGAAGCACGCTTGTTATACATAATTTTTTGGTGATAATTTGTTGTTATTGCGCTGTTTACGTATTTCATGAACCGCAACCGGTTTTATTTCTATCTACGATAATAGTATATGTATGTAGTATGTATGTATATGTATGTATGCATATTTCTGTCTATATACACTTATAGATATGTTATTGTGTTTATAATTTGGCATGTCTATGTTGTTTGCACAGTAATGTTGACTGAGGCTAAGGCATGTGCTAATAAGGCCTAAACGGAGCCTCATAGGTATGGTCCAATAACCTATTCTAGAATTATCAAAGTCTTAATCAGTAAATGGCTTTCGAACTGGAACAGTCCAAACAAAGTACAATTCCATATCTCCATATAGTAAAAGTATTAACATTTACAAAAACGTTATTAAGCGAATATTATATTAGTATACTACAAACATACAGGGGTGCCACAGAAATCGCTTTCGCTTGAATTTCACTGGAATTTGTATGAAATTTAAGTGAAATTCAAGCGAAAGCGATTTCTGTGGCATCCCCGATAATCGTAATTTTAAATTTTCTTGGCTCGCTGCCAAAACGCGCAAAATTGAAAAGAACTGTATATAATTGTTTTCAATTATGAAACAATTGCGAAATTTGCTAGCCGATGCTTTTTTTATGTTTTGACATGACACAAAACCTTAAGAATTGCTTTCCCTGCCTCGTCTTATCTGTGTTATTGTTGTGTCTGACACGCCTCAAGCTGATAAGTCGGACAGTCGAATCAGCAGCAATATTTTTACCTACTTTGATCGTTTATTGTTGACAGTTCTCAGGAATAATGATTGAATGGATTATAATTGAATATGGGAATTTCCACAGAAGGTTCATTTATTTCCAGGAGGCAATTTATCAAAAACATTTTGTAAAATTTTCTTCCAAAAATGTATTCAATTTATTTTTTTAAGCAATATACGCTAGAAGAAATTCACCAGGATGAGCATATAGATTCTATATTTTAATCAATTCACTTATTCTATATTTTATACATATATTCTATATTTTGAATGTTTAATTTAAAACAAGTTTTACAAGCTGTTTTCGATATATCGAATAATATTTGTTGAACAAATTCTTGGCACAAGCTAGGTGAAAATCTTGTCACGTTCGCAATGTCGCGTTACAAATCACTAATAAAACTTGTAAAATAAATGAAATAAGTGTAATATATCAATATAGTTCCTTTAAATGGAAAAATACATTGTTTTATTGTGGTTTAAAAGTATTTTCTTTCCAATTACCTGTTACATTTTACTGAAAAACGACTTCCACTTCCATTATAAATATTTTGAAAACGGGAAGTCCTCAAATCTTGTCTTTTACAATAAAAATAGTGTTGATAAAATGCATTAAACACGTAAAAAAACATTTTTAAAAAAGGTAATTTTTTCAATTTTTTTTTTAATTTAAAACCTACCGATGTCGCGTTCTCGATCCTGGAAATACCCATATGCATAAGTATTTGATCAATTTAACTGCTTTCAGTCTGCCATGAGCCGCCTTATAGAGAAGCCCAACATTGCCATGTCCATAACAACAACAACAGCAACAACAACATCAGGTAGTCAATTATCCAGCACAGTTGCCGTCAGCTCATCCAACAATGCGGCGGCGGCAACGGGTGACACAGCGCCGACAACGGAGGACGAGGATGGCCACAAGGTCAGGACAACTACGTCTACGTCTACGGATGCCAGTCATAATCAAAGCGCAAGTCCCGCTAAAAGTAAGGACATTTTTAAAAATGTATATGAAAGGAAAACTAACAAAATTGTAACCAGTAAAATATCTTAAAGAAATGTTCATAAATCGTTTAAATTTATACCTATATTAAATTACACAAGTTCTCAATAATGTGATTTTTGAGAAGGAGATAACTTAAACAAACCCCATTCTTACAAAAAGTCTCCAGAAGAAGTTTAAACTTAACCACTGTAGCTACAGCAATAATATTGTTGTCATCAGTTTATAACTTTTTGTAGATTAAATAGATTTCAAGATTGTTTTCATATGTTTTGAAATAGCTCACACGCTCAAATGATTTTTTCAAGTATTAACAAAATCAATAGTTGTTTTTTTTAATACCAATTTTGGCAGTATTTTAAATTGTAAATGCAAGCAAACAAGTAAGATGAACTGCAACAGGGTTAAACAAAAGTTTGCATAAATGTTCTTATATGTATATGTTCGTATATAGTAGACAGATTTCTTTTATTGTCACTTTAAGCATTAACATTTTAAGAATATTGATTTATGTATTTGTGAACGATAATGGATGTTGTTCTTCTAAAAGTCTGTCAATATGATTCTATCGCGTTTCATGCTTATTTTGCAGTGCACAACAATCTTGACGAGGTGATCATCAGTCTGATATCCGGTGCAGCGGCTGGTGCACTGGCCAAAACAACAATTGCCCCGTTGGATCGAACGAAAATCAACTTTCAGATACGCAAGGATGTGCCATTTTCCTTTCAGGGGTCACTCAACTATCTGCGCCAGACCTATGCCAATGAGGGAGTCCTCGCCCTGTGGCGGGGCAACTCGGCGACAATGGCCCGGATTGTGCCCTACGCGGCGATTCAGTTCACATCCCACGAACAGTGGCGACGCATCCTGCAGGTGGATCAGAATGGCGCCAAGTAAGTTTTTGCACTCAGTTGGAATGCCACTTCAATTATATAATTACTTTTATTATTATTGCAGTACAAAGGGACGTCGATTTGTGGCTGGTTCACTGGCGGGGATTACATCACAGTCGCTAACGTATCCATTAGACTTGGCTAGAGCTCGCATGGCGGTCACGGATAGATACACGGGGTATCGCACGTTGCGTCAAGTATTTGCCAAGATTTGGGTCGAGGAGGGTCCCAGAACGCTCTTCCGAGGCTATTGGGCCACAGTATTGGGTGTCATACCCTACGCGGGCACCTCATTCTTCACCTACGAAACGCTCAAACGCGAGTATCACGGTAATTAATTATTAATATACATAATCAACGCAATGCAATGCTTACTAATTCTTGATTTGTTGTAGAAATTGTTGGCAATACCAAACCAAATGCTTTAGTCTCGCTGGGATTCGGCGCAGCGGCAGGTGCGGCGGGTCAAACTGCCAGTTATCCCTTGGATATTGTGCGTCGAAGAATGCAGACAATGAGGATTAAGCCTGATTCAGAGGAACGCTGTCCCACAATACTGGAGACTCTAATAAAAATCTATCGGTAAGTGAACTGAGTGTAATTTACATATTGAATACATAAATTTATTAATTCTTATTTTAACAGTGAGGAGGGCATCAAGAATGGATTCTACAAGGGACTGAGCATGAACTGGATCAAAGGTCCAATTGCCGTGGGCATTAGCTTCTCCACATACGATCTGATCAAGGCCTGGCTTAGAGAGTTGTCCCATTTGAAACGTGGTCGGGTGGACAAGTAGCAACAGGCCCCCAGAATACACACATACTCATACACGGCCACACACACACCCAACACACACCAAAAAGAAATGAAAACGCACTGCTTTCGTTCTTAAGATGAATGCTTAAAGTGCAAGGATTTAGTAAGGATTTATTTAGCATTGTTACATTGATATTTTTAGTTGTTAATTGTGGGAGAGTAACGCTTACTTTTGTTATTCAATGTAAATGATTTATTGTTTTTTTCTAAGCTGAAAGTAAAACACAACAACAATAAAATTGTCTACAAACGTTTCAAATGTAAAAGCTCCTACTAATGTTGACTAAATCTGGTGCTTTATTTGTACTCAATGGCACTTCTTTGACAATAACTATACTATTTTATGTATAAAACTCTATACTACCAAATTATTGTGTAATTGAATTTTAGTAGCTCTTTACTTTGTAAACATTGAGTGTATGTTGGAATTGCGCTCGCAGTAACACCGCCTTGTGAGGATATTTGTGTTCAGATGCGAAATATTATGAATAATATATTGTATATGAAAGTGTTTTTTATTAGTGAGAATAAATGTACAATGTTTTTTTCAATCATTTGCCGATTCTGTGTATTGATTTCGCTTTTCAAAAAAGCGCGCCTTCTGTTATTGGAGTAAGGTGGCAACGCCATCAAATAGTGTGATTAATGAAAAAATTAAATATTGTAAATTAAGTAACAATTCAATAAAATACAAATTCACTTAACCAAAAAAATTATAAATTTTCTAAAATAATAAAGTTTATTTTAAGTCATGTTTGGTGCACATTACCCTTCGCGTGATAAAGTTGGTATTTAATTCTAAATAAAATTTTAAATATCGACAAAAATTCATCAAAAATTCGTGTGCAATTTTCAAAATTCTATTTTCATAAATTAAGCAAAGAAAACTTGTTTAAAAACAAGTTAAATGGGAAAATTGAGTTTTTTTCTGCGGCTTGATGGTTGCTATCGTTTTCCGGGAGCCAAGGCTGCCACCTTGATTTTTCAAAGTTTGACCAAAGTTTTTGTCTTTCGGGGTCTAGTTTTTTCTCATCGACTTATGGCAGCACTGTTTGTTTTCGCGTTTTAGCAGTGCAAAAAAATAGTGCGCAAAAACAAATTTCTTATTTAATTTTTACAATTGTTGGTGTTAACGGAAGTCATAATTGTAAAGTTGTCCCTTACTGTGTCGCGTACTTATAAACAACTACTCTTTTCTTGTCACCGGTGTTATTTATTTACCTTTTTAGTGTCCGCAGACATGCAACACCTGAGTACTTACGTTTGTACTTAATTCTACGAAAAGCTTGCATAAACTGTAATAAACTACAGGTGAGTGTGGGTTAATGGTAAATGGTAGAAATTGAACAACAATTATGCAAATTAAGGAGACTATTATTGATTAGTTGTAGTCATGGCCGCTCCCTTGTGGGCGGGCGGCGCTGTTGCTGGCGTACAACAGGTGAACAGAGTTGCCACACGGTTATTTAAGCCTTTCGGCAATTTGATTTGCGAAAAATCAATTTAATTGAATATAATTACACACCCAGCAATTATACACAAATAGGGAAAAGGATATCTACCAAACCCTTTTAAGCGGTTTCATCTATTTGTAAGCCCCTTCGGTAATAAATATATGTATATGTTTACCATATATATATATTGATCTCTGCCAGTAATAATTCTTGCTTAAGAGCTATTAAAATAGTGCTTAAAAACCCTACATATATATATATTGTGTGTGGAATGATATAGCTTTTGATTCAGGACGAAATTCAATTTAAATAGTTCGCATTTCATACACTATCAACTGTTAATGACATTCCGATAGTCTGGCCAACTAGTGCTAACAGTGCCATTTTGAGTAAAGCAGTTGTGCGCAGTGGTGCCAGATTCGCTTTTTTCCCGTCAAACCTGGTTTTTTTTAAAGGTCATTTGCTAGAAAAATTTGCCAACAGCGGGCAGCGGGAATTCTGGCTTTTTTCTTTGTTGAAATGTTTATATTTTTATTATTATTATTTTATGATACTGAAAATCAGGAGAATGAGGATACCATTTATGCAATTATTCACATCTAAATCTAATATTCACATCTCAAATTGTGCAGTTTCTTTCTGAGCAACTGATTTGTGCGCTCACTCTTCCCCTCTCGGGGAAAAATACAGCAATTAATGAATTGAGAAACTAGCTTTTTTCTGGCTTTTTGTATTATTAATTTTTCAGCTTATTTGCATCGTTTCTCCCGTCAAAAACAGCTTTTTTTCAAACAACAGTTGGCAGCACTGGTTGTGCTGCGCCGAGCTAACAGCTCAGTGTTACATTCATGTTTGTGCGTCCAATCGCGTTGGTGGTGTTGCCTTCGCGGCTAGTGCAAAAATAATACAAAAGATTAATAAGTTCAATATCTCGGCGCTTGATAAAAGTTTAAAAATTCGAAACATTTTGCAATTTAAATATATGTTTTAACGCATTTTTGATTGTTTTGTTTTGTCCGAACCACCCAACACGAAACGGAGAGCATAAGAGAATAAGAAAAATTTCAGTGATAGTGTATGTATTTGTGTGGCGCGTGTGTGTGTTCGATTTAAAAATAAAACGGCAAATACATATCAAAATATTAAAAGCAAAGAAACAGACGAAACGACGGTCTCTCAACTCAACTCGTGTGTGCCGTTCAGCACTTGTACGCGCGTGTGTGCGTTGTGTATGTGTATCGCAACCAATACAAAGATATTAACATACGTTCCATACGTGTTTACACCTTTTGAGCTGTTTGTGTATTAAAGGTAAATAGAATATAGAAAAAAATGAGCAAAACACGGGCACGTTCACTGTGCACAAAACTAACAAGCAAATGTTATCGGGCCCCCCGGCAAGGGGGCGATGCGTGGGCGGGTCGGCCGCGACGCCGTTGCCGCTGCACTTTTTTCCCCCCCTTTTTCTTGCTTCTGTTTGGGATTTGTTGTGGCAAATTCTGGGAACCAAGTAGTATTGTTTTGACTTTTATAGATGTTTAAGATTCCCGTTGGTTTCTTCTAGATGTTTAATTGAGTATCCTATAGATTTTTAAATAAAATTTAATTTCGCCCACACATGCATAAAGCATAGAGGAATATGTATGTATGTATTTATGTATTGACACACGTGTGTGCAGTGTGTGCCTGACCATGCAAAATCATGTGTTCCCACTTGGGCAGAGACGACTTTAATGTACTTTCTGTTGTTGTTTTGTTTGTGTTGTTGTTGTTCTTGTTGTTGCGCTCCTGTTTCTTATTGTTTTTCTTGCTGGCTGCGCATGTCGCAGTTGCAGTCAGTCGTTGTTGTGGCCATCGTCTTTCGTTGTTAATTCCTGGAAAAATCATAAAAACAAAAGCAAAAGAATTTTCGAGTGCAATAGCAACACAGTGAGAGCAACAGCGAATATATTAGCTCCCTTCCTTTTCTCCTTCTCTCCCACTACCTACATATCTATCTATCCCTTTCAATCATTCTTGCAAGCACATTTGCTACTCTTGCTTTCTTGCCGAGGCAGCGACACAGACAGAAACAATAACAAAAGCAACAACAGCAAGAACAGGGACAGCACCATCGCGCCTCCGACGTCTCGTCGCGCATTCTGCCCGCTCAACACTTTATCTTCTTCTGTGTTCTTCTGGCTCTGTTCTTGGTTCGTTCAATGTGTTGCGCACACGTTCTCACTGGCCGTGGCTGCCTTTTACCATTTTGGACAAATTACATTTCTCGTCGTCGTGTCAATGACGTCGCAGTCGCCTTCGCCGTCGCTAACATTTGTGACCAACTGTTTGGCCGGCAGTTGACGCTTTTAATCGCGTCTATCGAAGCTCGTCAAGATAAGCTGCGATAAGGTTGCTTACCTTAGTCGTCGTTCACTTTCTCGCTCTCGCTCTGGCTCTCTTCTCTCCATTTGATTATTACACCTCCGTAGTAACTAAACTGCAACGCAATTTACACTAAATAATTGTATATTGTATAAATAGAGTTGGAAGGAGGAGCTTATCAAGTTTAAAACGTAAATATGTTTATTGTTTACTTACACACACACTACCCGCACGCATACAAACTTAAGTGTGAACTATAATCAATCAGTGCAGAAAGTAAAAAAAAAACACTTGAAGAAACAATCGCCAGATGTGGGACTGTGTGTTTGTGTGGGTGGTTAAGTGTGTGTGTTTGCGTGTGTGTGTACGTGTGTGCGTGTGGTCTGACTGCCTGATAAAAAGCAAAAGTACTTATTTTAAATATGTTACATGAGTGTGTTTTTATACAAGTATCGATACTTTTATTAACTGTATTGTTTTGTATACTTAATTTTTAAATGGGGGTTTCCACAGTTTTAAAAACATCAAGTGATTGATTATTTCATCTTCATATACGTTAACATTTTACCCAATTTATGGTGGGGGTGTGAGGAGTTTGCTGTGAGGTTTTGACATTTGATGTTGGGAGGCTTCGCTCAGCAGAAAAGGCAAAAAGCAATCACTGACACAAGCACAAGTGCTTATTAAACTTTTAGAAGCACAATAACAAATATAACAACAACGACAAAGAATGAACGTCAGTGTGTGCTTGAGTTTGTTTTTGTGTCGCTTATAAAATATTAAAAACGTAAAAAACACATTTCTTGGCCCACAGCGAAGCCTAACATACTCTTCACATTTTAAACTGATTGTTTATTATTGTTATACATTAAAAAATGCAAAAATAATTATATATCTATTAAATTTGTACATTTATGTAGCCTGAGCATTTAAAAACAGTGCTGTTATTAACATTAGGCTGTTATTGTATCTTGATGCAATTGCGTTACAAAATGCACCACAAATCAGAAGCGCCGATTTTTGAATTGAAATACAAAGCAATTTGCAGGCAAACAGGAAAGCGAAATACAAATGTCGAAGCAGCAAAAAAAAAAAAAGCAAAAAGGGCAACAAGAACAACAATAAAGAACAGATACTTGCTGCATATATTCACAGACATTTGTGTACATACGTGTAGATATATGTACACATAAAGTATGTATTCGTCTCTCTCTCTCTCTCTGATGTACTTACAAACGTTTAACGATGTCTGTTATAACACCCGATTCATACACATTTGTATGCACATACGAATCTTGTTTAGCGATCAACTGGTTGACAATAAATGTTCATTTATATATGGGGCCTTAAATGTTTTGCAATCATAATATATTTTAGATAAAAATTAATTGCTACTCTTCACTTCCTGAAAATGCAAGATTGCTCTCTGAATCTATTTGCACAGAGCTTGTGGGGAATATCTCTCGATATACGTATATATAGAGTACCATAGACACATATATATATACGTACATATATAGTTCTAGTTATATCTTTTAAATTTGTTTATCTGCTTCCTATGGCGTCGCCGCCATATCGCTGTCGTTATTTGTTTAGCAAGCGAATCTGTTTGCTTAGCCAAATCCACATCTGGAATGGTACGATGTGCGTCGGTTTGTATACTAAGCATTATTGTTATGGATTTGCCTTTTTGCAATTTGTTTATCTATCTAAAATTGCGGTACTTTTACAACTTTAATTGCGAATCAAGATCCTAAAAGTAAGCAAAGAGAATGAACGAGTTCTTATGCCTTAGTGCAAAAGATTTAATTTATAGTCAAAGCAAAAAACTATAATAGATCTTTTGACTTTGCTTAGTTTGAAATGGGTGAAAAACAGTAAGGTGAATAGGTCCGAAAAATAAGCACTTAACTAAAAGTGATGCCCTATCAGGAATCAGTATGGTATATATATAAGTATATAGATTTAATCGCAATAGTGCAAGTTCTGATCGGAATGCATTTCGTCTGCATAATATTGCGCTTTAATCTTGTGCTTTGTTTGCTTGCTTTACAGTGGGCTTTACCCTTAGCTAGAATAGTTCCTTATCAGCTAAGTACCTCCCAGAAATTTTCGCCTAGCGTTATTCATAATCTAAAAATGCAATTCAGTATTCACATACATATTGCGTTCGAGTCACTTTTTTTTTGCTCATTCGTTCGGTTCCTTCGTTGCATTCAGTTGATGTGAATGCAGCTGTTGTTTTTGTTTGCTGCCTACGTTAGAGATACAGATACAAATATCGTACTACTTCTACACACACACATGCAAAGATACACATATGTGTATGCGACACGATGCGGTCAGCAATTTTAATTGAATGCTATTCAAATTGCTCGTTGGGTTTTCCATAGATCGTCATAACGTCAATTGACTTACAAGCATGTAGAAAAAAGAAACGAAAAGTTGCCAAACTAGTTTTAAAGTTTTCACTGTAGCAACAACAACAACTTTCTTTGGCATGTACTTCAAGGCTAAATAATGCACTAGTTTTCCTTTGCTGCAAATTCAACTTTTCAAGGTCGCTTTACCGCGATTCAAGAGAGAAAGAGATAAATTTCAACTTCAAAGAGCATTCAGTAAGATAACAATGATTTTAAGCAGCTGAACATACATACATATATATAGTACATAGTTTCTAGCAATGAGAATATGCGGAGAAACAACGTCATAAAATTTGACCTGATTTAAGCACGAGATTATAATTATATTCAAATACGTCACATTCTTATCGTATAATTTATTTTCGTACACCATTTATCGCAACGTGCCACAAATTATTTATTTAAGTTTTACTTAAAGTACTGGCGCTTTTCCTTTCCAAGAAGATACCAATTAAGTTCGTTTTGTTCAAAAGATCTTTTATGCCTTGAGCAAATATGTCTATATTCATATATTTAAGTTATTAGCTTATCAAATTCACTGAATGACATAATAAAAATAGAAAAATGTGCTTATAATTAAGGTTATCAAACATTTCCCACGTCGACATCCCCCTTTTATACCCTGTAAGTACTAACATGAGATCCAATAACTATGTTTTATGTTATATAACAGATAGATTGAGGCATCATGACCTTGTAGTACTTATACCTGGATAGAGGGTACCCTTATAGGCCCTATTTACTTTCTTAGAGCAATCTTTTTGTTATAAATACAATGCAAGTTGCTCTCGGCAATGAGACCTAATTTGCATACTTATGTATTTGTTGTCATGCCATAGGATTGTTGATGGATTGCACTTGCAAGTAACTAAATACCTTTTTTTTTATACTACGGCCATCAAATGGGCTACCAACGTTTACATACATATATAATAATCTGTCGTCTGTTATAGTTGCTGCTCAATTTGCATAAAAGAGAGAATTGTAATTCCGTGGAAACGGCTCAATATACGTCAATGCTGAATTGTTAACGCATCTGCAAGATTCAAGTTTTTTCTGTTTTAAGAAATTGATTTTAAATTTATAAAGTTGTTGTTTTTGTATTGGAAGTGTAGACACGTTTTTAACCCATTGACGACAGCATTTGGCTGGAGATTTATTTTCATAGGTCTTGTATTCTGTGTATCAACATCAGCTTCCGTATGGACGTGCTACTTTATAAATATTATAATATTGCCTTGTTTTTATTACACAATTGCTCTTGCTGCACCAGCATTAAATCTCAACCACATACATATACACTTTTTTCTATACATTGTATAGTGTTGTTCTCTTGGTTTATAATTTGCCGCTGTCCGCAACTCGTTGCTGCCTTAACTTTGCCGGTTATCGCGAAAGTTTTTTTATACACTTTGCCAAGTGGTGAGGCCCTTTGAATGTTGGTCAAATTTACACCAAAATAAAAAAAAAGCAAAAAAAAAAATGTTAACTATTAATTCATGTTGCTGTTAAATCATATTCAAAATTATTATTATTTCAACTTACAGTTTTTTGAAATGCCATGTAAATTTATTTTTCTATTTGATTTTTGAGTTTCGACATTTAGAATTTTCATCTATAAATTCTAAGCGTCGACTGTAAATTTAGTGTAACTTTTATAGTTTGCTTTAAATGAAATTTTTCCACACTGATAAGAGTATATGGAATTCGATGGTTCGCAATGTGAATTGATTTTATTGCTTTTTATTATTGGCTTAGTTTTATCGGCAATACGTTACGCCTCTTGGGAACCGCACCTCCCCTCTGCCACCCCCCGCAACATTGTTTCTTCGCCGTTTCGCCGCTTCGGTGTGTGTGTTTTTTATAGCAGGCAAACAACAAAAAGAGTGCCGAAAACTAGAAATTTGTTTGTGAATTTTGAGAGTCGCACGCTTGGCTTAGTTTTCATACTTTTGCATATTTTTTTTAGGTCATATGCTAAAAGCTGCTTTGGTCAAGGATGCCCAACAATGTAAAAAGAATATAAAAATATGCACATTTAATTATTATTTGCAACTCAATGTTAGATTTAATAATACGTCAAACGTTGGTTGGCCAATCTAAATTTACATAATTTTCACATTTAGACAGTTTTCATAGAAAACGTTGAAGGGGCATAGATTTCATGTGCTCGCATTGTTAACTTATCTAAATCATTTCTGGCTATTCGCTTGATAAGCTCTCTTTTTTACCCAGTCAGCTGTTGAGTAGCTTATCAATCGATTTAATCTTTCATGGCAATTGATTCATCAATAGTAACAACGCTTGCTAAAATGGAAAACTTAACTTATACATTATCATAACGATTCCAACTAATTTGCAATTCACAGTAAATACATAAATTAATGCTTTTTTGTGTGTTTTATTTAAAAAATAAAAAATTGCACTTGCCCAATTGTTGTAGGCTCCTTATCGTCTGATGAAAATTGTATAAAAGTAACGCTTAAGTTTCCTAAGCAGTTTAGTCGCGTTTCACATTTTGCTTAAAAAACTTGCACATTTCCATTGTTCGAATTGTGATTGATACAAATTGATACCACGGTAAACTCCTTATTTATATAAACATTTACAACTTATAAATCACATCTCAATTCTTATAAATAGTCTGGCGTTTCGACTGACTGGCTTTTTGTTTATTTATAAACATTGCAAGTGAGACAACCAGGCTTTTCTCAGGTGACGTAGGTGTATGTAGCTCATACGAGAGTATCAATAAATAAACAAACTGTGTCTCATTTCTTGGATGGATTTCCGTTCCATTTGGCAACAAAAATAATTTTGCTCCCAAGGTCGTTACTGGAAAAGCAAATTTAATTTTTCTTTAAGCTTTTGCAACGCAGCTTTTTTTCGTGTAACAAGCATAACAAAAAGTCGTTGCAACTGCAAAATTTTCACTGATTTGGCATTTGTTTTCTTTCTTTTTTTTAAGAGCAGCATCAGCCTTGAACTACTTACCTTTTTTGTTAGAGGAAGAAGACGAGGAAAAAAAGTTATGAATCGTAGAAGAAAACCTGCAGAAAAGAAACGTTTTCTACCTAAGTCGTGATCTCGTGGTTGTTAGTGAGCCGCACATCCGATTGAATTGGGATCGGATCGTTAATGGTTTGCCCAACAGCAGGTAACACACACAGGCCACGGGTTTGACCTGTTTTTTTTTGCCGTTGTCCCTTTTGTTCAGTTTCTTTCGATAGAGATGAGCGCGTGGTTCCAGAGCTCACGATTGATTCCCCAATTTCCTATAATTTTTAAATGCTAAAGAATAGCCAGCTATATATTATAGTGTTGGTAAAGTAAAAGATTCTATATCAGATTCTAATTAATTATAACGATATTCATTTGATTGTCTTATCTTGACATTACTTACATCGTGACACGACTGAGATACATCTCTTCTCTGCTGTGCTGCAGCTTGGAATATGTTTGCTTAACGATTTTTATCTAATTTTTGTTGTTGTCGTTGCTGCTGCTGCTGCTGCTGGTCTCTTTTTGGGCCTGGTCGGACTGGTTTGGCTTGTTTAAACATTTCTCGAGCGTCTGTTGTTGTGACCATTCATATTTGCTACGTGTGCGCTACGTTCTCGTTGTCCCTTTTTCCCGGGAACTACGAAAATTAGCGTATCGACCGCAAAAGCAAACAAATGTCTGGCCATGGGTCGCTTTCGGGGTTTGACTCTCAAGTTCGAGATCGCGTTCGAGCTCGAGCTCTTTGGGGGTTTCTTCGAGTTGTTGTTTGTTTCTTTAGCGATCACGTTTTGACCGCCCAGGAACAACCTGATCAACTGAACTCAGCGCAACGCAACTCAACTTAGTTCATTCGTTAAACATTGCTATTAATACTCGCACTTTGCGACTCTACGAATGCAATTATTTTTCACACCTGTCGTACACGAGGGAGCGTCTTAAATTTGCCTCTTTTAAAGCGAGTTGTTGTTGTCGCCGTTCTGTGTTCTGTTTATTTTCTCACTGCTATGCGAGTTGTTGTCGTTTTGTCGTTGTTTTTTTTTGCCATTCGACATTATTTTTGTTATGGTAATTAAAGTTTTGTTTTGTTAACACACGCTCTATCGAACTCGGAGACCACCATATATACAAAACACAACACACGATATATAAACACAAACACACACACACACACACACACACACAATGGCGCCTCTTGTGGCTAGCTATGTTATTTCTGTATATGAAATACGACATCACTGTTTATCTATTGGGGGCTACTGTCCACTCTGAAGGTAGATAAGCCTCCCCACTGCATATTGAATGAGTGATATTCAATTATTTAAATGAACTGCAATTGAATTATGGCAGCTTTAAAGTCATTGTTGGCATAATTGAAAGCTATTGCACAAAAATCTATATTTTCATTTCATGCATATACAAAATTATATCATTTCTAAAAAATTTTGCATGGAAATTATTTATGAATGGATTGGAAATTCTTTAAGAATATCAATTTCTTGGAAATCGTATACATATTTTTAATTCAATTAGTTTAAATGGCTGCACATACCCGTATATTCGCTGGAATTATACTAGAGAGTTTTTTAGTTTCCCGCAAATAGAATAATATAAAAAATTATGAAATAATACTATTGATATTTATCTAACTCAAAACAGAACTTTGAACGTTATTTCCATTATTCTATTGCGATCAACTTTTGATTGGGGGTTGGTTTGGAATAAAAATTGAATAGTCAATTTAAATTAATTGCATTTTAACAATAAGTTTGAGTAGCATTCGAATGTTGGTTAAATCTTTACAATTATAATTCACAAACACGCACACAGTCTCATAAACAAATCCACATTCATATCCCCCCCCCCCCATAATTTACTCATCCTGTAATCACTGCCACTTATATGCTTTTATGTATATGTATTTTATTTATAGTTTTCTATCAATAAACATTCATACCTAACATTCCGTTTGTGCGAGTGCATTTTATGGACGAATCAAACTTGCGATTCGCTTGTGGAAGTCAGCAGCTGGACCTTGGCCAGGTCAACGCCGACGCCACCACCAAGCAGCCAGAGATCCTCACAAACCAAACACAACAATAACGAAAGCAAACATTAATAACAATATCAAAACATAAACAGAAACCGAACACACAACAAACAAGCACACATATTGTCAGCTGTGTCCCCGTTCATTGCATCCTGTTGCAGCATATGCAACCAGCATCCCACATCCATATTCATCCAATAAACAAAATACCAACATATGAGCATGAGTCTGTGGAAGCGCATCTGAGCCATGCCGACTGCGAGCAGCGCATGGCTGCTTACTACAATAAGAAGGGTCTCTACGACTTGCGCCTCTGCTTGGCGCCCTGGATCGAAGACAGAATAATGTGAGTAGTCCTCGTAGACCTGGGAATGGGCTTTCTTTTAAACACTGGCTACCTACCCAAATGACAACGTTGAAAATAGGATGCATTTTGTCGACTGTTTATATCCACTGTTAATTTTAAGTTAACAGTGTGACAATAACAGAATAGTAATTTTTCTTTTGGCTACTTGTGCGAGAAAATTATAAGTTGTGGGCGGTTAAGATTAAGGCTGAAACGATCATCAGAATGCGATTTAAATTGGTTTATATATTGTACTAATTGTAACTCATTCTCTCCCTCTTTATATCTGTCTGCATGCAGGTCCGAGCAGGTAACACCCAATTCAACCGATCAATTGGAGCAAGTGGCGCACAGATTTAACGAGGATCTGCAACAGAAACTGCTGTCGACACGTGCCAGTGACCAGGTGTTGAAGTATCGACTGGTTGAGCTCTGTGCGTTAATACAACGCACTCCGGCCCTTGAGCTTTACACGCATCTGCGCAGCGGCCTGCAGAAGGAGTTGCAGTTAGCCGCCGAAAAGAGTGTTGCCGTTGCCGCCGCGGGCCAATCAATGCCCTTGAATCATTACAATATGAATAATCCAGCAGCAGCAGCCGCTGCTGTCGGAATGAACGGCAGCTATATGGAGACCAATGATCTGTTTGGCGTCACCGGTTCTGGTACATCTCCAGCCTCTGTTGGCATGTCGACTGGAGGAATAATGCATAATGTATCTGGAAATGTAACGCCCGCTTCGATGTGCATGGTCGCACCCAAGGTGGAACTATACGATATTCATCGTCAGATTTTGGAAGCCTATAACAATTTCACCACAATAACAGAAAGCCTCAAAATGTTGGCTCAAACCTATTCGTATATGCTGAGTGCTAGCAATGCACCCGAGGCTGAGACAATTTTCAAGCGTTTGTTCGAGGAGAAGGCGGTAATTGTGGCCAGTCTGCGACGCAGCTTTATGTACTATGAGCGACTGCAGGATATGGTCATTACGGAGCTAAAGAACTGGCGTCGACAACAAGCCCTAGCCGGCAATGGGGCACAGTTCAGTGAGAATATGTTGGATGATATCCAGCGTTGTTTTGAGTTGTTGGAAACTTTTGTCACCCATCTGCTGGCAGCTGTCAAGGAGGCGGGCTTGGTGCGTCTCATGAAAGATGATCAGGAATTGACGTCTATGTATGAGCAGCTTCTAGTGGCACAAAAGAATTTGGTGTGCTCCGCTTTCATTGTGGATAAACAGCCCCCGCAGGTGATGAAGACAAATACGCGCTTTGCTGCCTCAGTGCGTTGGCTAATCGGCTCCCAATTGGGCATCCACATGAATCCGCCCACAGTTGAGTGCATCATAATGTCGGGTATGTGTATTATGGAATTTATATTAAAAATTATTCTCTTATTTGCAATATTTATGTTACAGAGTTACAGGCACAGCGCTTCGTGACGCGTGGCACACATGTGGATGTTACCCACAGCAGCCTGGCCGGACAGTCGTCGGGCGAGATACAGAACTGCTCCAGCACCATGGAGTTTCAGTCGAGTAGTCAGGTTTTCTCCGCCAGCTTTAGAAATATGCAGCTTAAGAAAATCAAGCGTGCCGAGAAGAAGGGCACTGAAAGCGTTATGGACGAGAAGTTTGCACTGTTCTTCTATGCAACAGCGACAGTGAATGAATATCAAATTCGCGTCTGGACACTTTCCTTGCCCGTCGTGGTCATTGTCCATGGTAATCAAGAGCCACAGTCGTGGGCCACAATTACCTGGGACAATGCGTTTGCGGAAATTGTGCGTGATCCATTTGTGGTCACTGATCGTGTCACCTGGTGTCAATTGTCTGTTGCCCTAAATACCAAATTTGGTTCGAGCACACAGCGTGCATTGACCACGGAGAATTTGGATTTCTTATGTAAGTTGAACATAATAATATTGTGGTCCATATCGAATAATAATCTTTGTATATTCTTTAGTTGAAAAGCTGCAGCGTGATAGCATTGCCGGAGAGCGTAATGAGTATATATCCTGGAATCAGTTCTGCAAGGAACCTTTGCCGGAACGTACTTTCACCTTCTGGGAATGGTTCTTTGCCATTATGAAACTGACCAAAGACCATTTACTGTCCATGTGGAAAGCGGGACGTATTACGGGCTTCATCAACAAGGCCAAGGCACACGATGATCTCATGCGCGCCGTCACCGGCATCGGCACTTTTTTGCTGCGCTTCTCCGACAGCGAGTTGGGTTCGTAATCTGCTGTCTATCTATTTCATTGACACATCCTGTTCAATGGTTTACTTTTATTTCTCCTTGTTAGGTGGCGTCACCATTGCATATGTGAATGAGGGTGGTTCGGTAACTATGCTCTCGCCATGGACCGCACGCGATTTCCAAATACTCAATCTGGCTGATCGCATACGCGATCTGGATATGCTGCGTTGCCTGCACCCGACTGACATTAATGTCCAGCCGCTGGATCGCGATCTCGCCTTTGGCGACTTTTATACGCAGCGTCCTGGTACGGTTGCAAGATCACAATGTTGCAACAAACTTAGTGCAAATGTCTATAGAGTTGATTTCATTCGAAGCAATTTAATTTTCACATATTTACAATTTACAATTTATTTAATACGTTGTAGAAAAAAAATACAAAATCATACTTTTTTTATTAAATAATTTAATTTATTGAAACATACCTCATTTAAACATAAGGGCTAGGTCATGAGGTAATAATTGTAATTGTTTAATTATTTGGAAATTTCTCAAATGATATATGAGCTATTTTAAAAGTTGAATTAGTTTTCTTTGAATATTTGCATCCTTTATATATATTATTATAATTTATTGCTATTCGGGGGTGCCACAAAAATCGCTTTCGCTTGAATTTCACTGGAATTTGTATGAAATTTAAGTGAAATTCAAGCGAAAGCGATTTCTGTGGCACCCTTGATTAAATAAAATCATTTCATTTAACATTTTGTGTGAATAATGATTAATAATGATTATAGCTTTAATTAATGATTAATAACTCAAATTAATTACAAATTCAAATTATTTTGTTAGAGAAATCAACTATGTAAACCATTTTGCACATACATTTTCACATTTTAACAAACGTATTAACAATTTTATTTTATTTTTAACAGAGCCAACGCCCCGCGTCGATGGTTATGTGCCCAGCACGATACGTGTCCAGGTGCGCACCAGTGGGGATACGGGCTCTATTAGTGGCACACCTCATCATCCAATGCAGTCACCGCCGCAGGATAGCATGTCGATGGGAAAGTAAGTTTTACACGGTCAACCTTGGCAAGCATTTATTGTCCATAACAAGTGACAAGTTTTTTTGTTTGTTTTAAATTTTCTGCTCCTGTTTGCTCAATCGTGGCACAGAGGTTTATTCTGAAAACCTTAACCAAAAAAAAAAAAACAAAATAAAATTAAAACAATTTACAAATATAGCAACTCAATGGCTGAGTTGCTCCCAGATTCTGTGCAGCTGTAAACTGTTTGCAAATTTTTATTTATCTGGCTTTAATTGATTTATAACCGCTTTTTTAAAGTTTAATTAGATTGCAATACTTTGAAATCAAAAGACTCGTTGAAAAGTTAAAACCAAAGCGACACCAAAAAAACGTTTTCGCGTCTCTTAAATAAAAATAAAGCTTTTTATTTTTGTTGTTTCGCTTGTGTATTTATTTTCCTTTCTGATTTAAGTTTTTTTTAGTATTAGTAAAAAAAAAACAACACTAATAGTAATAATAATAATATAGTAATAATAAACAAAGATAACAATTGTACTACCTACTATAAGGCAGTGGTAAAAACTCTTTTACTTACTCTACTCTATGTTTTATTTTCATATTCTCCTTTTATGCGTTATTTAATTTGTTGTGCAATCACTTGGTGTTTTGGTGCCGTCCAGTTATTCTCCACGTAGTGGCATCATGATTGATAATGTACCGAGCGTCGCAACCACATTCTATAATATGGACGATTCTGATTCAGATGATGGCACTGTGGCACGTGAGCTCGAGAATTATGTCATCAATACACGACCCGATGATCCAGTACTGGGTCAGATAACTGACATACTCAATGAGTGCGCCTCTAGGCAGGAGACACAGTGGACGATGCCCACTAGACCAACATATTCTGTGCCATCGTCATTTAATCAAATGGTCCAAAACTAATCACAAGTTAGTTGATGGGGCGTTTTATGTTGTGCCACTTACCGAAAGGTATTACCTACATAATTATCTATAAATATTTATGTACCAATCGCAATCGCATCAAAATCACCCAGCAAACAAACAAACAACATAAATTGGATGTGATCGCTTAAAAATATCAAAAAAAAAATCGTTAATTTGTTTGATAAAGAGCCATGGTTCTAACACTTCGTCTGGCCAAAATCATTGCACTGCCCTCGTTGAGCCTAAACATTACATTCACACGTCACTCGCCACTTGCCACTTGCCACACTCGTCAATTGCTTTACTCGTCACTCGTTACATACATTAAATATCTTCTGCCGTCATCTACTTTACTAACTCCTTTTCCAACCTAAGGTCGCTCACTCAGTTGCAGTTAACAGATATTCAATAATTGAAATTAATTTTTATAATTTCTAAATTTCTGACTTCAAAGTATTGCCATCTTTTTAAGCTTTTCAGCGGCTGCAAATCATATATAATTACGTATGTTGTATTATATATTATTTATATACAATTTTATTTCTAGCTAATAATATTGTATTTTATTCTAACTTTTGGTCGCAGCTTGCAGAATAGCACCATCATGCATCTGTAAATGAAATGAACAATGAACAGAATATGCTAAAGAACAACACAAATCGATCAGATCAAACAGATCAACAGAAATGAGCAAATTTTAGGGCTCAATTGGGATTTGGTTCATATAAATATCCAAGTTACTTGCATGCGCTTCTTTCCTAAATATTCGTATTGATGTTTGTTCCTAATTGTTGTTATTGCCAATTTTTAATCGTAAATTTTATGTTTTATTTGATGCTCTTCAACTGAGCCTCACAGTACTACTTTCGTACAACGCGTGCAAATTGATAAAATTTAGGGTATAACAAACAAAGACATTAAATATTCAGATGAACATTTTTAATTGTTTTTTCTAGGCAACAATTATCCCAAATTGTCCACAATTTTCACTCAAATCACTTATTCAAGCGCATTTTTCAGTATTTACATGATCTCCCCTACTAATAACATTAGACTCATTTGATACATTTAATTAGTTATATAATTTTTTGTTGATTTTATTTCAATTGAATTAATTTAATTTATTTTTCTTCAAATTTCGCCCCTATTTTAGTGGTAGTGATTTTGCAATGGCGGACTTTGACACGATGCAGAACTTTGATGTATATAATAGAATAATATAAAGATTTACATATTTATATATTAGAAATATATATATATATCGGAATGTATAATTAAATCACGTCAAATGTTACATAATCGATATTCTATAAATATTTGCAACAATTGCCGCTATTATCGACGTCCATTAGATGTTTACTCTATATAACCTCATCAATTTACAACGATCGGGCACTTCGACCTTTATTGAGAGATTTATCCGAAACAAAAAACAAATAATATCAAAAGTTATTTTACAAATTTGGAATTTACATCGTTGTGGCATGCGTTTTAATTTTTGGTATGTATTAAGTTGATTCATCGGGTTTTATTTATAATAAATCAAGTACAAATACAAAATACAAATTTGTGGTGTAGCTTGCTACTAGATATTATCGAAAGTCTATAGTATATCTGGTTGTGATCTTCAATTAGAAAATTAATCGTTGTCCATGTTCGACAAATTTACACACACTTACTATTACTATTATTATTATCAATTATTACTATTATCAATGTTACAAGTAAAGGATACAAGAAACATATATGTATGCAGTTTAAATGTGTATTTTATATACCTATTTTATGAAATTTGCTCAAACAGTTTATTGAATGTTAATACATTATATTATCGAATTTATTGTTATACGAATTTATCAATGTTTGAATGTCTTTTAATGCTATGTATATACATACAAGGTAGTGTTATTTAGAGTGATCAGAGGTGGTTTCAATGTCAACAACGGCAAGAGCTTTCGAAAGACTAGAGAAGATGTGAAATGTGTTTCAACTGATGGATGGAATGAATGTATACGAATTTACACGATAGAGTCAGCTATATTTATATGTATGTTTATCTAGTTATATACGAAGTACGATATTAATGTCTAATGTTTGTGCTTTATCTGTTATCTACCAATAGATAGGACATTTTATGTTCATTACTAAAAATGTATTTAATTTATTCTTACAGCATTTGTGAAACGCCAAAAACGAACCAACTAAACGACAAGAGCAATGCATGCAAATTGCAGCACTTCAACTCCCACATATACACCTACAGCTACACATACACACACAGACACCAGACACACCCAGAAAACGATGTTATGATGTCTAAACATTTTTTTATTATATTTAATTATGATTTTGACTTTGTATAACATTATTGGCATGCCTTTGCATTTGTATAATTCGATCTTCGACACGACATTTATCTGTCAATGTCTGTATAAAAAAAAAAAAACAAAAATACATACAAGTTTAATGGATTATGAGTAGTACGTGAATTTAGTTAGTTTTAAACCTACATTTGTTGAATCTAAATTTGTGAGTTTTATTTTAATTTTAATCGATTTTTTTAACTTTAGATTATTTAGATGAGACACAAAGATATTTGTTGTACTACAATTGTGCTCATTTTAGTTATACTTTACGTATGTACGTATTAATCATACTACCTATAAATCAACTGCTTTATGTAAAAACCGTTTTATTGGCTTCCATGCTGAATATGCAAAAAATTTCATGAAAATTTATATTTTATTTTGTTTGAGATAGGACAACGTGTGCATTGCATTACAAATGCGTTACAATTTTTGGTTATGTTATCTTAAAGGATTGCAAAAGCCGAATAAGAAGGAAAACTAAACAGAAAAATTAATTAAAAAGCGGAAAAAAAAATCCGAAATTATAACTATTTTTTTGAGTAAACGGCTAAGCTTTCAACGTGAACTGTAAGAATTTTTTAATACTTAAGTACCCAAAATTAATCAATTAATATATACATATTATATATATATCTATATGTATATGTAAAACAAGAATATAATATGTATATGTAAAACAAGAATATAATAAAGTTAATTACACATTTTTTGTGCAGCTGTCAAAGCAAATTCAATTTGATCAACGACAAATTCATTATGTGTGTTCGTGTTGAGCGTAACGTTTTCAATTATTAAATGTTTTAATGTAAAACTAATGCACACATTTCCAACGAAACTTTGTTAATGGGAATTATTTTTAAATGTGCACATTAAATGATTTATATGGAGTTTTTTTATTGTAAGCAATATACGAATTGAAAGAACTAATGAACTATTCTTGTCAAAATGGCCAATAAAGATTTGATTTTAAACATTATCCTTTGGTTTTATTAATCATAGTTGTTTAAGTTCCCATAGACCGACTAATGGCTGAATTCCTAGGGCTGCAGCTGAAATCAATTACTTGAAGTCTTTTAAAGGATTTTTAACAATATTTGTATATTTTTAATGTCAATCCAAGGAACAACAGGTTTATAAAAGCATTAGTTATTTAATTCTTGTTGGAGCAGCATTTGTCCTTGGGTCCATTCTTGCAGACGCAGTTGCACTGTTGACTGCAGGCGCAGTTGTCCCCGCACTTGGTAGCCGAGCACTGGCAGTCTGTGTATGGAAATTGAGTTAAATATTGAACATCTCCAGGCAACCAGTTCCACTTACTATTTCCACAACCCTTGCAACCCATTTTGATTTTGATTGAATTGATGATTTTAATATAATTAACAACTGTTTAGCACTTTGTCTTTTTACTGACTGTGACTCTGACTTCGCTTCGTCTGCGTTTTATAGATAGCCAGTGTATGCGGTTTTGCACCCCATTTGGGGAAAGCTCAATAAAATCGAGTCATCAATTATACAACAGTTGGCATTAGCAGTTCGGCTTATCAAGGCGTGCGCAAAATTGCGTAGCCGCCGCGTTATCTCAGAAATATAATTCTCGCGCGCAGTGTGAGTCTGAGCGCAACTGCACACGGCTTTCTTATCTTATCAGCTAGTTGAAGGGGTATAAATAGCAGCGATGGTTGAGCAATATCTTCAGAAAGCAATAAGCAAAGCTTGCGTCTACATTTCACATTAACGTGTTAAACAAAATCATATTAAAACCTACAACAAAATGCCTTGCAAAGGATGCGGAAATAGTAAGTGAACTTTAATCTAAATTGTGATTAATTAATAAACTGATTTCTGGTTATTCAAATAGATTGCCAGTGCACCTCCGGACAATGTGGTGGTAACTGTGCCGGAAACCAGCAGTGCCAATGTGCCAGCAAACCAGCTTCCAAGTGCTGCCAGAACAAATAGTTGCTGCTCTGAATACTCTTATATAAGTAGTTAAATATTGATATTTCGGACTGATCGTTATAATCAGAAGTTTAATAAATTATACATTTAATATTTAATTAACTTTGTGGTTGTTTGTCATTGTGGTGATGAATCTTTGAGTGGAGAGTTAGTATATATATATAAGTGTATTGGATTCGAGTCCAATATTTTGTCGATCCATACATAGATGCATTAATTTGTGGTATTTAGATATTAAGTAGAAGTATTTATAAAAATTTTATTTCACAGTCTGAGTAAACACAAATTATTGTACATTTTTTTTTTTTATTTTACAAAATGTTTGTCAAAATTAAAGCGTCTTGTTTCTGTCAGAAAATAAGTAGATCTGTCGTGGATATCGCAAAATATTTGAAGTGTTCACTGCAGATTTTATATGGATATCTATTCTATTCTAAGGAAATTAGGAATATAAAAAATTGCAATCAAGAGTATTCAAAAAGTAATGTACATATAAACAGTAAATCGAGCTTAATAAAAAAAGCAACCAAAAATATATCAAGTTGTCAATATATCTCCAACTAATACAGAAGTATCCAGATACAGAAATATCAAGTTTCCAAGTTGTCAATTTTTCAACGTATTTTTACATCACTAATCAAAGTCTTTTTGAAAAACTTCAACTAATTCAGGCCCACGTTTTTGAATTTAGTTAAGAGCTTGGATAACTAATTAGAAAATATTTTAATGTTAATTGCATAGAAATTCATATCAAATTTGAAACTATCCCTTTGGCCCTAAAAAAATACATAATCGGTTCGGATACTTATAATCTTTTTTTTTTTTTTTTTTTTTAATTGACGGGAAGTATATATTTTCGCGTTTCATTCCAAAGAACTTAAAAACACATGATTGACTACAATTGACGGAGGAAATCGAACCCAGTTTTTTTTTTTTTTTTTTCAAACTGAAAGTTCTAATTATGTGACACGTCGGCGGCTCTAACCAGTGAGCCACCGCACCACACACTTATAATCTACAGAATGCATTTGAAATTTTCGGTTAAATCTTAGCAAAATAGAAATCTACTTTATTCAACAGAAATACAAAAACGTGAATAACAAGAAAATCGAAAATTGTTTTGAAATTGATTTTATATTTGTGTTATCAACCGCAGCAGATTTTGCTTCACATTAAGCTATTTAATTCTTGTTGGAGCAGCATTTGTCCTTGGGTCCATTCTTGCAGACGCAGTTGCACTGTTGACTGCAGGCGCAGTTGTCCCCGCACTTGGTAGCCGAGCACTGGCAGTCTGTGTATGGAAATTGAGTTAAATATTGAACATCTCCAGGCAACCAGTTCCACTTACTATTTCCACAACCCTTGCAACCCATTTTGATTTTGATTGAATTGATGATTTTAATATAATTAACAACTGTTTAGCACTTTGTCTTTTTACTGACTGTGACTCTGACTAGGCTTCGTCTGCGTTTTATAGATAGCCAGTGTATGCGGTTTTGCACCCCATTTGGGGAAGCTCAATAAAATCGAGTCATCAATTATACAACAGTTAGCATTAGCAGTTCGTCTTATCAAGGCGTGCGCAAAATTGCGTAGCAATACGTAATGGAACGAAGTGCGCCCAAAAAAAAAAAAAAAAAAAACGTATTGCTGTTGCGGGACTATTTGCTGGCCAGTTTCGTGGTGCCTCTGGAGACAATACGCAACTGAACCAAGTGCAGGGGGATTTGAAAAATGCGAATATCGAAAAAAAATTCTTCTTACATTGCGATGCCAGTGATTTCGGCATTGACGCAGTTTAGGTTCGGATTGTCGGATGAGAACTGAAAACCAAAAAACTGAGTCGTGCACAGCGTAACTATAGTGTTACTGAGCGTGAATGTCTTGCAGTTATTTTGGCCATAGACAAATTTCGATGCTATTTGGAACTCCAAGAGTTCGAGGTGGTAACAGATCATTCCAGCCTTTTATGGCTTATGCACCAGCAAAATGTATCTGGAAGATTGGCTCGGTGGATTTTTAGGTTGCAACAATTTAAATTCACTATCTCACACCGACTGCCAGAGAATGAAATTTCAACACTAGAGATGGGTCCCATAATAGATACAGGTTCTGATGCCTTTTTGGAGGAATCGTATCTACAGCTCAAAGATAAAATTGTTAAGCATCAGCTAAAATTCCCAGATATCATAATAGTTGACAAGTTTGTTTATGTGCGCACTGAACATTATACTGGTGATCCAGCACAAGAAAAATTCGTTTGGAAACTGTGGGTACCAGAGAGTCTAATTGATGACGTTCTCAAGCAAGCCCATGATACCATTACATCTTCTCACGCAGGCATACAAAAAACTATTGAGAAAATTCGTCTAGCTCTTTTCTAGCCAGAATTAGCCAAAGATGTCAGGGAATACATCCGAAACTGTGACACCTGCAAGGAAAATAAAGCACCAAATTATACCCTTCGTCCTGTAATGGGAAATCATAGTCCAACGTGTAGGCCATATCAACGGCTCTACATTGACTTGTTAGGACCATATCCTAGAAGCAAGAATGGTCATGTGGGCTTGCTAATAGTTCTCGATCATTTCAGCAAGTACCATTGGCTACATCCTTTAAAGAAATTCACCTCTGCAGCTGTTCAAAAATTTCTCCTGGAACAAATTTTTCATTCGTTTGGGGTGCCTGAAACTATAGTCAGCGATAATGGAACTCAGTTCAAGGCACGGGAGTTTAATGCATTTTTAACTGAGCTTGGAATAAAGCATGTTTACACTGCCTTATATTCACCGCAGAGCAATGCAGCAGAGCGAGTGAATCGTTCCTTGCTGGCAGCCATACGGTCATATCTAAAACTTGATCACACTCTTTGGGATCAACATCTTTCAGGCATTTCATGTTCGTTGAGGTCATCATTACACCAATCCACAGTGGCCGGAAAACCCCAAATTTGCGCATCACTGCGGACGGCAGTCCGCGCTAGTGACGAAAGCAGCACGAAGGGTGCGAAGGCGACTAGCATATATACACAGGAAGAATGGAAGATTTGCTATGACTGTCCGATCAGGTCGAGTTATATACCGATCGAAAGGTATCAACTTAACTTACAAATGTGCATACTAAGACTTTTAAAAACTCACCTGGTTCGTGAGATAAACAGGTGTAAGGGGGAGGGGCAAAATTTAAATGATTGGAGCTAATGGGGCCGTTGGAGCCTTTCTGAATTTTTTTTTA